>VZRJ01004388.1:0-11456 GCA_013397565.1 Ptilonorhynchus violaceus
TATAACTTCCCAGTTTTCTCTAACTTTACCCTCAGTCATTTTCCCACAGACAGTCATTAAGTGGCTCATTTTTGGGCAGCTTTGGGTCTGTTTTGGAACCATCTGGAACTGGCTCTGTTGGACATTGGGGCAGCTCCTGTTGTACTTCTCACAGAAACCACCCCTGCAGCACCCCTATGCTACCAAAATCTTTCCACAGAAACCCAATACACCTGGCTAAAAAGGAATCCTCTTTATGTTCCCATACCAAATTTGTGCTGGTCATTTATTTTGTTTCTCTTCTTGAGTTGCATGTGAATTTGGGATATGTGAGTTAATATGATGTATTAAAGTAGGTCTTTGTTTTAGTAGGTGTTGTATTGTTTTCCATTCTTCTGCTGACCAAATTACTTTTCCTTGCCACTACAAGTTATTAGAATACCATTGTTTGAGACATTTTCACACCACATTAGCCACCATCCATATGTGTGTGTGTACATGCTGTCAGAGTTCAATACTCTGACCAGGTTCTTTCAGATATTCAACATGTGGAAGATGTAATGTTTAATATCAAATTTACTTAGACAGTTGATGTTACATGGGATTTCTGATTTAACAGCACGACACGAAATATCAAATCATGGAATCATAGAATAATTTAGGTTGGAAAAGGCTTTTAAGATTATTGAGTCCAACCATTAACTTATCACTGCCAAGCCCACCACTAAACCATGTCCCTAAGCACCACCTCTACATGTCTTTTAAATCCCTCCAGGGATGGGGACTTCACCACTGCCCTGGGCAGCCTGTGCCAGTGCCTGACCACCCTGTCACTGAAGAAATTGTTCCTAATATCCAATCTAAACCTTCCCTGGCACAACTTGAGGCCATTTCCTCTTGTCCTATCACTTGTTACCTAGCAGAAAAGACTGACCCCCACCTGGCTCTGCCCTCCTATCAGGGATTTGTAGAGTGAGAAGGTCCCCAGGAGCTGCCTTTTCTCCAGGCTGAGTCGTCCCAGCTCCCTCAGCTGTTCCTCATCAGACTTGTGCTCTAGCCCCTTCCCCAGCTCCGTTGCTCTTCTTTGGTTTCTGAAAACACAATACAAACATAAGTTACACTTAGCAAAATATAGCAATTGCAATACCCAGTTCAATCACAATACTAATGTGCTTCCTATTATTGGTGTCTATAATATAACCACCATCATGACAGTGGGTGTCCCCAGTCATCAGGAAGGAATATGTGGGTTGAAGTCAGCTCAAGCTTCTTGCAGTCTTCAACATTCTTTTGCTAGTTTTTTGATTTCTATATTTTATATTGGGATGAGTGATATATTCACTGCCCCCCATGCCAGGCTGGCTAACTAAGGGAGACATTGACACCCTTTTAATGAAGGGGGAGGGAAGAAACATTTACACCACATTTACACTCGACTGACATAGCTTTTCATCTAAAACAAAGACAACTCTCCCATCCCCTTTATATTGAGATAAATTCAGCTTCTTTGCATTATTCTTTGAGCTTCATGGGCACATCACTCTTGCCCATCTCCTATGAGCTGTCTTCCATTGTAGAGGTTTATTGGTTAGTCACACACATCGAGCATGTTCCAAGGTGATCCTCAACGCCATTACATCTGCAAACTGATTGGAGCATTTAGTCCTTTTGCTAGTTGCAGCTTCTCCTGTGGAGGGGTTCCAGAAAGTGGATTGTCATCCCCTATTTCCTGCTGTGATGTTACGGGATCTGTCAGTAAATGAACTCTTGTTTTTTTCACTTAATTCATCATCTGCTGGGGCATCAACGGTCCAAGGAGTTTAGTGTTTCCTCTACTGTTTATTGCTTAGCCACTGACTAACAAGCTGAACTAATCCTGGTTTGGAGCCTGAACTAGTATGTGCCTACTGGGTAAGAGCCAGGACATATTTTTGCCACATACCACTGGTTGCTCTTCCCTCAGTGGGTTTTGAATCCTTGAACATAAAATACAGGACCAGCAGTCTGGGGCATAACCACAGTGCCTGCTCTGTGCCTAATAGTTCAGTGGCACTGAGACCACCTCCATATGCAGCCAGGACTTCTTCAGGGATACAATTATTTTCTACGCCTTTGTAACTCTGGCTTCAGAATCCTAATGGCCTTCTCCCATCTCAAGGGGCTCATTGCCACAAATTCTCTATAATGCTGGTTTTTTCTGGCACTGGTATATAACAAATGTTTTAGATCACTACCTTCCCAGATAAGTTCTAATCATAGAAACATAGAATCATAGAATATACAGAGTTTGAAGGGGCCAACAAGGATCATTGATCTCCTTGCCCTGCACAGGACACCCAAACAATCCCACCCTGTGCCTGAGAGCATTGTCCAAACACTCCTTGAGCTCTGGCAGCCTTGGGGCCATGACCATTCCCTGGGAAGCCTGTTCCAGTGCCCAACCACCTCTGGGGGAAGAACCTTTTCCTAATATCCAACCTAAACCTCCCCTGACACAGCTTCATGCCATACCCTTGGGTGCTGTCACTGGTCACCAGAGAGAAGAAATTGGTGCCTGCCCCTCTGCTTCCCCTTGTGAGGAAGCTGCAGACTGCGATGAGGTCTCCCCTCAGTCTCCTCTTTTCCAGACTGAACAGACCAAGTGACCTCAGTCACTCCTCATATGGCTTCCCCTCTAGACCCTTCACCATCTTTGTTGTCCTCCTTTGGATGTTCTCTAATAGGTTTAGATCTCTCTTATATTGTGGCACCCAACACTGCACCCAGGACTCAAGGTGAGGCCACCTCAGCCCAGAGCAGAGTGGGACAATCCCCTCCCTTGACTGGCTGGTGATGCTGGGCCTGATGCCCCCCAGGACACAGTTGGCCCTCCTGGCTGCCAGGGCACTGCTGACTCATATTCAACTTTCCATCCACCAGGACCCCCAGGTCCCTTTCTGTGGTGCTGCTTTTCAGCATCTCATTCCCCAGTCTGTCTGTACATCCAGGGTTGTCTCGTCCCAGGTGCAGAATCTGGCACTTGTCTTTGTTAAACTTCATATGGTTGGTGATTCCCAGCCCTCCCATTTGTCAAGGTCTCTCTGCAGGGCCTCCCTGCCTTTGAGGAAGTCAACAGCTCCTCCCAATTTAGTATTATCTGCAAACTTGCTTAGTATCCCTTCAAGTTCTGCATCCAAGTCATTTATGAAGATGTTGAAGAGCACAGAGGCTAAAATGGAGCCCTGTGGAACCCCACTAGTGACAGGTCACCAGTCTGATGTCACTCCATTCACTCTAACTCTTTGTGCCCAACCTGTGAGCCAGTTGCTCACCTATCGCATGATGTGTTTATCCAGCTGTGTGGTCCAGGGTCCAGGCAACTAGAACATGGGCTTGAAGCAAGTACCATCCCATCTCTTCCCATTCATCTTCCCATCCCAGTAACATTTTCTTGGGTCCCTTTGGACCGTTCTTTTCCCAACTATTCAGTGTTCACACACCCTCAAACACATAATGGACCCACCACTCACACCACAGTACACCACCACAAATTCTCAATAGCAGAATCAAGACTCTCTGCAGACTCAAAATCATTCCAGTTATTCCAGATCCAGCCCATGACAGTTCCTGGTGTTGCGCACATTCTCTGCTAATTACTGTTGTAGGCAAAACAGTTTAAAATTGGGGAATTTTGCTTGTGTTAATTTATTGCCAACCAGTACAAATCTCTCACCACTGATTTGGGCATTGAGGAAAAAAGATGACAATTGTACAAATGTATAAACACCTATCCTCTCCCCTACCCAGTCTCATCTTCCTTTATTTTCACAAGTTACATTCAGTCTGTAAAAACTCCTCTAATAAAGAAATGGATGGTGTAGAAGGCTGAGGTGATATGTGTAATGGTTTCTGCCTTGTGTGCCTGCTCCAGCATGGGTTGTCCACAGGCTTGCATTCCCTTCAGAGTTGTATATACCACCCACACATATAAAGTGCCTCTCCAGCCACCACTGACTGCCTGTGAATTTCTTAAATATATTTGAGCAGAAGAGCCATGTATTTTTTTTATTGGATAAAATTTTGGTGTGAAGTGTGATTTTTTCCTTTCCCACAGTTGCTTTCATTTGCCTCATGGCAGGCTGGAAGCAGCTGTTAGAACTCACTGTGAGCAAACCTGCTGTATAAGTAATGAGAAGAAAGGATAAATATATTCTGATCCAGTCCCCGCTCATGTGACTCAGAAGAACCAAAAAAAATTTGAATCATTTTACAAGAAGCTTTCATGTCTCTGCTGTAAACCTGATGATGAAGCTGGGGAGCTTGGTGACATTTTCCTCCCTATGTTTTTCTTTTCTTTGGTACTTTTTGTTGTTGCTGTTGGTTTGGTTTTCATTTCTAAAGCATATATAACTATATGGCAGTGAGAAAATAAAACAACCACTTTACTCTCTTGAAGACAGATGAAGTCCACACACTGAGTGCTGTACAGCTGTACAGGTATGTTTGTCTTTTATTTCTCTTTACTAATTGGTTAGAATGGATGATATTAATTTCCAACAAGTATGTGTTTTAAAGAATTCATACATATGCTGCCTCAGGGAATTATACTTTAAAAATGTATCAAAACTGGGATGTGACTGGTACACTTTATGTCCTTTTTTTTAAATCATATTTTGTTTTCCTTTTCAGGACTGTCATGCTGAAGTTCATCTGTGCTTTTTCTGCTTTCATTTGTACCATTCATGGGAAGCTGTGGATTATATAGGACAAAGTAGCTGAATTCCTAATTTCCACATTCAAATCAGTGTATTGGGAAATTTCCAAGACTCCCTTCCCTTTAATAAAGTATTCTAGTTTTCAGTTTGTGTGCTGAAACATATCATCTAGTCTGTGGGGTTTTTTAAATTATCATTAAAATGGTGTGGCAGCCTTCTGTTGGGTTGTATAATGGGGAGGGGAAAATGTATCCATTTACTTTTTCTTTCTGTCTTTAATAGGTTACTCTCATATATTTGTCCCTCCCCAGATCAGATTTAAAAAACCTAATCTCAAGTGACTACCTTTTACATTGTAGAATACAGATCAGGTTAGATGAAGAAATGGTAATCCTCTTATCTCTTCTAAAGGCTACCTGATGGAGCAGGCCTGGAATCTTTTTAAATTTCATTGACCTACCTGGAATGACAACTTCTCTCTTTCTTCATAGACTCTTCATACTCAGAACCTCCTGATGTTCAGCAACAGTTGAACCACTACCAGTCTGCAGCTCTGGCCAGGAACAATAACATCAGCCGACTCCCACTTTCTGGGAGTGATGCAGGAGTGGAAAAAATAGAAGCTATCCTTAACTGTGAATTTTGTGAATTCTCCTCGGGTTACATACAGAGCATTCGACGTCATTACCGTGACAAGCATGGAGGGAAGAAACTCTTCAAGTGCAAAGATTGTTCCTTTTATACAGGCTTTAAGTAAGTATTGTGCAAAACAAATAAATCGAACTTCTAAAGGGATTTTTTTAGCACTTCAAAAGACTTCTGAAATCTTTGTGAGAACTGGCTGTAGCTAAGAAACACATAACCAGTGGTGACCAGGAAAAGAAACATAGGAAGTGCCATACCAGATCACAGCAGCATCCATGTAATTATTTTTCTTCATTCCTACAACAGCCTATAACATCTGCTGAAAAGGAAAGCATGAGAAACACTTGCAGTAAGCTGTACTCACTACAGTAAATACTGTAAGGAGTGGGGATTTTTTTCCCCCTCACAATTTGTAATTAGATGCTGGTCCTCACCATTAAGTATGAGGAGTTTTCTCTACAAAAATAAGGCATATTTTATGAACAATTAGCATGAAGCATGAGGCAGTCAAATGTTCTAGGTAGGTTATAGAATTTCTATTCTCTCTATGAAGAAAGCTCTCAGAATCCCTACCCCCACCCCCCTGCAATTTATCTGGTTGAAATATAAAGCATACTCCAAAGTGTCTGATAGCATATAGAAACATTTCAGCAAATCAATTAAACATTGAAAAATTTTAAGGTGTGTGTGTGTGTGTGATTAGCCATGTTCCCTAATAAAAAAAAAAGGTTCATGTAGTTGGGCTGTTTCTCAGTTTCCTTCTGATATTTTGAACCCTCAGTCATAGCCCCCTTAGCTGACATTCAAGGTCTCAAAGGTCCTTAGGAGTGTGATTGGGTAAAGGAGAGAAGTTCTGTTGAATAATGCTCAACCTTTTCTGTTAAGATCACAGAATCATAGAATATCCTGAGTTGGAAGGGACCCACAAGGGTCATGGAGTCCAGCTCCTTGGTCCACACAGGGCAACCTAAAAGTGAAACCATATATCTAAGAGTGTTGTCCAAACACTTCTCAAACACTGATGGGCTGGGGAGCTTGTTCCAGTGACCAACCACCCTCTCAATAAAGAACCTTTTTCCTAATATCCAGTTTGAACTTCCCCTCACTCACCTTGAAGCTTTTCCCTCACATCCAGGAGGACACCAGAGAGAAGACATCAGCACCTCCATCTCCACTCCCTCTCATGAGGAAGTTGTAGACAGCAATGAAGTCCTCCCTCAGTCTGCTCTAAGCTGAATAAATTTGATCTACTTAGTATCCTCAGCATCTCCTCATAAGTCACACCCTCTAGTCTTTTTGCCATCTTTGTTGCTCTCCTTTGGACACATTTTAATATTTTTGTATTGTTCTTATATTGTGGATTCCAAAACTGCACACAGTACTCNCACTCACCTTGAAGCTTTTCCCTCACATCCAGGAGGACACCAGAGAGAAGACATCAGCACCTCCATCTCCACTCCCTCTCATGAGGAAGTTGTAGACAGCAATGAAGTCCTCCCTCAGTCTGCTCTAAGCTGAATAAATTTGATCTACTTAGTATCCTCAGCATCTCCTCATAAGTCACACCCTCTAGTCTTTTTGCCATCTTTGTTGCTCTCCTTTGGACACATTTTAATATTTTTGTATTGTTCTTATATTGTGGATTCCAAAACTGCACACAGTACTCCAGGTTAGGCCACACCTATGCTGAGTTTAGTGGGATAATCACTTCTTTTCACCACTTAGTTATACTCTGCCTGGCGCACCCCAGGATATAGTCAGCCTTTTTAGCTGCCAGGGTACATTGTTGACTCATATTGAGCTTACTGTCAACCAAAACTCCCAGATTCCTTTTTGCAGGGCTGGGTTCCAGTGTCTTGTCCCCCAATCTATACATACGTACAGGATTACACTGTCCTAGGTGCAGTATCCAACATTTGTCCTTGTTAANAAAACTGCACACAGTACTCCAGGTTAGGCCACACCTATGCTGAGTTTAGTGGGATAATCACTTCTTTTCACCACTTAGTTATACTCTGCCTGGCGCACCCCAGGATATAGTCAGCCTTTTTAGCTGCCAGGGTACATTGTTGACTCATATTGAGCTTACTGTCAACCAAAACTCCCAGATTCCTTTTTGCAGGGCTGGGTTCCAGTGTCTTGTCCCCCAATCTATACATACGTACAGGATTACACTGTCCTAGGTGCAGTATCCAACATTTGTCCTTGTTAAATTTCATACAGTTGGTGATTGCCCAGCTCTCTAATCTATCAAGATCTCTCTGTAAGGCCTCCCTACCCTTGAGGGAAACAACAGCTGCTCCTAATTTAGTATCATTGGCAAACTTACTTAGTGTGTACTCAACTCCTATGTCCAGGTCATTGATCTAAACACTGAGGAGAACTGGCCCTAAAATTGAGCCCTGGGGAACACCACTAGTGACTGGCCAACAGCCAGATGTTACCCTATTTACTATAACTCTGAGCCTGACTCTTCAGCCAATTGTTCACCCATTATATTTGGTACATATAGATATGTTGGACATTAGATATTAGAGGTCTCATACAAGACTAGCCTTTTCTCCTACCAGGATGCCCTGGTTTCAGCTAGGGTAGAGTTAATTTCTTCTCAGGACACAGGATTAAACAAAATTGCCTTAAATCAATCTATAATTACATATGTTCATAGTTACATAAAGAGAGTTGTGTTTTTTATTGCTATGTCTCAAACTTTCTGGGATTAAGTCTTTCCTCTTTAAATGTACAATATACACACATGAGCTCTCTAAAAAAAAATCACTTCTAGTCACTATAGAGAACTAAACATAAGAGTATCAAGTGAAGTTGATAAAAACTCACCTATTGGCTTCAATGACCACTGCATCAGGCCCAAAGCCATTTGTGTTAGTAAGTTGTTTTGCATTCAAGCTAACAGACTTGGAGAACTTTCGAAGGGGCTTTAAATTCTGTAATTTAATGCAGCCAGCAGCTTTGCTCTTACAAGCTTTAGCACTGCCTCAGGAAAAAAATGACCTTATTCCCACAAGTTACAAACACCTCTCATTTTAGTACTTGACCTTGTGGCTTGATAGGTGCATAGGTAATTTTCTCTGCATGTATGTCTCTTTTATCTTTTAACTATGCAGCTAATGGTATGAGATTTTTTGGGCAAAAGTACTGTTCATTTGTGAAGTATTCTCAGTCTTGCATTTTCAGATCCTCATAATTGAGGTTTTCAAACTTATCAACTTGGTATCAAACTTACTGTAGGTGCAAGTTGATTTCATATCTCAAATTAACATTTCAGCTGTTGTGGGGCTAGTCCTACAAAAAGAGATACTGTTGAGGATTTTTTTTTTTTGCCATCAGAAATAATTTTTACCCTTCAAAGTCTAGGACAGTTGAAAGGATTTTAGTCAGCTTGCTAAAATGCCTCTGCCAAAGGCAAGAAAATAATGAGCACAAAAGTTGGAAATGCTTTTGCCCTCTTAACTGTAGCAATGTGACTATAGAGCAATCACTGCAAAAGAATATCTTGTGCACAATGTATGTTCAGTTACTTAGGGATATGAGCCTGCAAATACCTATGCTCATGTGAATAGCCCTGATGAAATGCCATGTGGCTTTATGGAGAGAAGGCTGAGTGCTATCTGTACCATTTTATACAACACTTCTGTAATAGAGCTGTGACACTTCAGTGTTCCATACACACCTCTTCTGACTGCTTCCATGTCTCCCTCCCCTTTCACAGATCTGCTTTTACTATGCATGTGGAAGCTGGACATTCGACAGTTCCTGAGGAAGGACCCAAAGACCTTCGTTGTCCTCTTTGCCTATATCACACCAAATACAAACGTAACATGATTGATCATATAGTTCTGCACAGAGGTAAAGATGCCCCTGTATATATCTATATGCAACAAAGAGTACTGAACAGAACACCGGTCTTTCAGATTAATCCGTTAAGTTTTTCTCTGTATGTGATGTCAGATATGTTGAATAGATCAGGCACTAGGCACTAGTACATCTTACTTCTTTTCTGTGAAATACAAAGTTTACCTATGTAGAAGCAGGATAGATTTAAAATTCTTTTTAAGCTTTTCCTCTAGAAAGGTCAACAGTTGTCAAGTACCTAGTTAGACTAATTTACAACTTGGACCTAGGCCAAGGTTGTTTCCTATGTGTGTTTCTAAAGTGCTTACTATCATAAACACTGTGGTAGGATGTAAGATTCCTTAACCCCTTGCTTGAAATTTTTCTCTTCATAACACCTTGCTCACCTGTTCTTAGGAACAAGACAAAAATTAGGATGTTTTATAGGCTCCAAGGGCAGGGCAGGGATTTTTATCAGGTGTGAAGCACCCAGACTGTAAAGGAATTAAGGTCCATTTTTAATTTTTTTCTTTCTGGTGTATATATCCGGACTAAAACCTATCTTTGTATCTAATTGTAGCAGCTAATGCAGACGATTTTGACGAGGTTAATGTGTACAGAAAGAAGGTGTTGCTGTGCAGACAGGACTGAGGGATGTTGCACAGTCTCAGATAGCCTTCCTTACTTGAAGCCATTTTGATTTATAAAATAAGGACAGTCTCAAGCTCTGGTCTAAGGACATTTGTTCTCCAGGCAGAAGAAGCAGTATATTGTATAAAAATATATATTATATAAAATATTTTATATATATAAAGTTTATTGTATAAAATATATATATTGTATAAAGTCAGAAAATTGAAGATTTTGATCTGTTTTCTATATTATCTTCTCTCCTATGCAAAAATTCCTCCAGTAAACTAAAAAAAAACAGTTTTAGATTTCTTAGATTATAGCTTTCAAAATGGTGACATCACAAGTCACTGATTTGTCAGCATGTGGTTGAAATGAAGATTATTTGCCTTTTGGTGAATAGCTACAGAAGTTGATTCTTACTGAGCTACAACATTATTAAGTGTTATGGCCAGCAGGATGTTGCCAGTTTGCCACTGAGAGCCTTCTATCATGTCACCTGCTCTGCTCAATCAGTTCTTCAGGGTGATTTAACTTTGATTCATAGAATCATAGAAAAGTCTACATTGGAAGAGACTTCTGGAGAACATCTGGTCCAACCATTTGCTGGAAGTGGGACTTTAGATTAGGTTATCCAGGACCCTGTCAAGCCAAGTCTTAAATATTTCCAACAAGGGATGTTCCACTTCTTCTCTGGATAACCTATTCCAATGTTTTAATTGTTTTAATGGTGAATAATTTTCCTATATCCAGATGGAATTGCCCCTGAAGCAACTTGTGCCCATTGCCTCTTGTCCTGTCACCACACATCCTTATGGAGAACCTCCATCTTCTCTATGACTACCTTTTAGGGATTGGTTTGCCTTCATTGCTACCAGGGCACACTGCTGTTTCATATTCAGCTTACTGCCCACCAGGATCCCCAAGGACTTTAGAGTTCCATCCCAACCAGTTAGACCCCAGTCTGTACTGCTGCTTGGGATTGTTCTGTTCTAGGTGCAGGACTTGACATTTAACTTTGTTAAACCTCAGTTAATTTTTCTTGGCCCAGTCTTCCAGCCAGTCTAGGTCTCTAAGGTTGCTCTTCCTCCTGGTCTATCTACCTCTTCCCCCAGTTTGGTGTTATCTGCAAGCTTGGTGAGGGTGTATTCAATACTGTCATACATATCATTTATAAAGATATTGACCGAGAATCAACCTCTGAGGAACTCCACTCATGACTAGCTTCCAGTCTGATTTTTTCTTACCTCAAAAGATGGTAGTTAATGGCTCAGTTTAGACAGTTTTCTACCCATTATGTGCTCCATCTTTACAGTCCAAATTTTGCCAGCTTGTCGACAAGGGTGTTACACAGAATCACAGAATTAACTAGGTTGGAAAAGACCTTTGAGATCATCAAGTCCAACCTATGACCTAACACCACCTTGTTAACTAGACCATGGCACTTAGTGCCACATCCAGTCTTTTCTTAAACACCTCCAGGGATGGTGGCTCCACCACCTCCCTGGGCAGCCCATTCCAATGCCCAATCACCCTTTCTGTGAAGAACTTCTTCCTAATGTCCAACCTAAACCTCTCCTGGTGCGGCTTAAGACTGTGTCCTCTTGTTGTATTGCTAGTAGCTTGGGAGAAGAGGCTGACCCCCACCTGGCTACA
>VZRJ01004413.1:0-17735 GCA_013397565.1 Ptilonorhynchus violaceus
TCCGCCGCGCGCGCGGCGCCATCTGGCGGCGGCGGGATCCCGGAGGGATACAGGCCCTGGGATCGAGAAAATGGGGAATGAAAAGGATAATAATTCCCGGTGTGTCGGGCACCTGCCGTGAGAGACACCTGCCACTGCAAGCAGAGTGCTCACAAGCCCGTCGAGCCTGTCCCTGGACACTTCCTGGGGTGGGGCAGCTACAGCTTCTCTGGGCAACCTGTGCCAGGGCCTCACCACCCTCACGAAGAAGAATTCATCCCTAATATCCCAGGTAAACCTGACCTCTGTCATTTCAAGACATGCCCCCTTGTCCTGTCACTCCATGCCCTTGTGTCTCTCTCCAGCTCTCTTGTAGCGCCTGTAGGCACTGGAAGCTGCTTAAGGTTTTCCCAAGAGCTGGGAAAGGGGCCTTTTACTGGTTTTAGCCAAGCTCCTTCCTGGATGTGACCTACCTGCAAATATGGAAGGTGACAGAACTGTTCTAAAATATCATGTTATTTAATCTGAAGAGTATAGCAATACCACTAAGAAAATTAGCTACATTGTAACCATAAAAGAGATTTTACTTCTCTAGCAGATAAAGTCACTCTCTTTTTGGTTATCAACCAAATAAAGGCACTTTATTCAATTTTAGTCATATAAACACAGGGTCAAACAGAACTAACAGTGCACTGAGATGCAAACAAAAATGCCCCATGTTAAATAAATACTAAATGAGCAATAGCTCTGGTAATTTTTATAGACAAGCAATTAATATTTTGTTCTTAAAATTGGCGCACATTTTATTTTTCCTTTTTCTTACTCTGTTGTTCTTCCTCCCAGTTCTCCAAGTAAGACTTGAGAATGTCGTTTAGCTGCTGCTCGCACTGGCTTGCATGTTGTAATCCATTTTCCCATCCTAAAAGCAGCAATAAACAGGATAATTACATCTCTCTTTACAGCATCCACCGTGGAATCAGCCCCTGGCAACGCCAGCATCTATTTCCCCAAGGGTATCGACTGGCTGTGATATTTCTGCTTGGAAAATGGCTCCTCGGAGTTCAGTCACTAACAAGATGCTTTCTTTGATGTCAACTAAGTAGGTAAAGTCCCATTACTGGATAAAAAACCCCCCTTTGAGTATAAAAAGAGTTTGCAGGTAAAACTGCAAACATGCAACTTGCACATCCTGGCATTTTCCTGAGATGTGCTAGATTTTCTGTGTAATAAATATTAAAAGTTAGATTTTCTATGTAATACATTTAATGGTTTATCACAGTGTACATACCGTATATTTTATATATTATTATATAGTGTATATAAACACTATAAGGTGTATTACAGTTTAATTAAAGAGCCCCATAGTCTCAGCAACCCTGGAAAAGAAAACGTTACCTTTGCAGTGGTGAATTACTCTCCCCCACAGCCTGTTCCTGCTCAGACAGGCCAGACTTCCCACAATCAGCAGATGCCTCTTTGCCCTTGTCAGCGCCACGTTCATCCTCTTCTCTGAGTCAATGAACCCAAACTGCCTTGTCCTGACACACGACAGGACAATAATTTCCTTCTCAGCTCCTTGGAACGCGTCCACCGTGGACACCTGGACAGGTTTGACTTCAAAAGCCTCAGAGTGAACTCCACTGAGCAGAGTCTGAATCTGTGGGCAAAGAAACAGAGAAGGGGATGAGTTTGGCTACTCAGAGTGTACAAGAGCATTTAAGAAAACTGCTTTATTGATGATCCATTATACAAACCTTATACATCTGTGATTTATAAAGGGTAATCACACCAACAGCAGCTCCTTCTATTCCACTTGCAATCAGAGACTGGATGAGCTTGACTGTAAAATGAGCTTCTGCCATGTTATAAAAGCTGCTGTCTCTTTCAATCTGGCAAGAGGGAAAAAGATGCCCAAATTAGTTCTCACTAACAATGCAAAAAGAAATGGAAGGGAGGAAAAGCTACAATATTGACTTTTTATATAAGAAATATATATATATATATATGTCGTTCTCGGACACAAAATAAGCACGCGAGTCGCAGTTATCAGGGTCCACCAGCCAGGGCAGAGGCCAAGGAAGAATGGAGGAAAGGAAGGGGGCCGACCTCTGCCCTCAGGCTTTATTTATATGTTTTCAGAAAGTAGAGAGGATTGGAGGGAGAGAATACCACCTCCTACTGTCCACTGGTCAGCAGAATTGTCTATCATACAGACTACAAGAATTCAAAACATCAGGCTGGTTACAATAAACAAGGGCTGTGTTTACAGAACAGTCCATGGGAAACTATTCACAGAACTTAAAACACTGCACAACTAAAGAACTGCAAAATGCAGGACTACATATATATATAACAAGTGTTCAGGAACTTACTTGCTCCATGCCATGAACACTATAAAAACACAGTGTTGGAAGCCAGTCCAGTAAAGGTGCCCTGTCCTCCTCGGAAATCCCATCTCTGAGGTTCCCTCCGTAGAACAGCTCGTTGGCGATGGCACTGAGGGCAGGGTGACAGCGGTACTGTGTCCGAAGAAGTATTGGGTTATGTCCCTAAAGAATTAGGATAGAGGAATTATGACTGGGAAGTGTTCAAGTGGATGGGGCTCGGAACAGCCTGGTCTAGTGGAAGGTGTCCCTGTCTGTGGCAGGGGATTGGATTAGGTGACCTTTGAGGTCCTTCCCAACCCAAACTAGTCTGTGATTATATGGTATTTGGCAGTGCTGAAACACTGATCCTCTGACAGCTGAACCAGAATTCTCTCAGTGACTTCAATGAACCTAAAATTCCACTCTCCACCTCTTCCAAAGGTGTGTTTAGCAGCACCTACCATTAAGCAGAGCCTGTCAAAGAGAGTCTGCTCCAGTCCCTGGTCATGAATACTCTCAGACCCTTGAATAGTTGGTGGTAGTTGCTTGGGGTCTCCAACAAGCACAAGCTTTTCACACTGAAACCTGAACAAGAATGTGAAAAAACAAGGAAAAAAAGTTCTAAAAAGGATAACTTTTAGGTTAAACTGTTCATAACCAAAGCGTGTGTTGTGTTCATCTATCACATTGATTCCCTTCTCCACCACAGTTTAATAACACCTAAGGGCAGGCCCCAATTTAAAATTACTCTTCTTGCTCTCTAAGGCGAGACCTTGGGGTTCACGTGCTCAGAAAGATGTGGAGTTTGGCACTAACTCGAAGTTGTGTCCCTGCTGAAGCAGCAGAGGAAGGCTGTACCTGGCGATGGGAAGGAGAGAAGCAGGTTCAGTCATCTGGCTGCACTCATCCAGCATCACCACAGGAAACCTGAGAGCGTTCAGACAAGGGAAGGGGCAGGCAGCACAGGTCACTCCAACCACTTTTACCTTTCATAAGCGAGGGGAAAATGGGTAGGCAAAAAGTTAAGATCATTTCATAGTAAATCTCTGTGCAGCACATAACTATAGCAGTAGAATGCACCTACATTTATTTTTAGAAATAAGACACCTGTGGAATCAAACCTAACATTCACTTTATTTTTCAAAACCCGGAGCTTGGCAAGTGTGAGAGGGAACTCCCAGTTCCTGTTTGCTGGGATCTGTGGATAAGACACAGCGAATCCCCGCTTTCCCATGCCATCTCTTTGACTGTACCTGTTGCAGAATGGTTTTATTGGTCCCCAGTTTGTGCTGCTCAATACTCTTCCTGACATATATTTTTTCAGCTGGAGTCAAATCTTCCTTCATGAGAGCAAGCAGCTCTTTCAACTGCTCGTTTTCATTTCCTGAGCCTGCATGTAAACTTCAAAGAAGATTTTGTAACATACATTACAGTAACTGAAAATAGCAGTGCTTAGAAAAATAATCATACTTTATACATAGCAGTACTTTACAACAATGTACTAACCTACCCCAAATTGCTTCAGATCCCTCAAAGAGGTTTCTTACCTATGGGGAAGAATTGCTTTCGTGATTTTCCGTATACTTCCCACTCTTATAAAATCCTCAAACCCAAGATCGAGCAGACTTTAAAGAAAAAGAGATGATAACACATTACAGAAATGGGAAAAGAAATATTGAAAACTTTAAAAGTGGTTTTAAAAGACACATCACAACACTGAGGAACACAAACTTTGGTGATTAATCACATGAAGTAACTCAATAATTCAAAAAAATCAACATAAATTACCTCATCATGATTTGCCTCAAAAATGCTTAATGCTTTGATGATTCCCCTCTCATAGTCTTCCATATGTATCTTCCCTTCCTCTACCCTTCTCAACCATGAGTTTTTTATTCCATGTTAGCTTCACGCTGAATCTTCCCAAATCTGATTCTCTCTGCCCCTCCTTCCCCTACTGCTACATCCCAAAGATTCCTCAGCAATGTTACTGTGCCATGATGGATTTTAATACTAAATTTGATGACAGTAGAGCCTAGTATTAGTCTTCTGTGAATGTTTTATGTAGCTTTTACTCTTTTAACTGTGCAGAAGAGCAAAAGTAAAATTAAAGCCCGTGTGTGGCACTTTTTAGGGAAAGAATTCAATCTTTTTGAAGTGTTTTACTGGAAAGACCAACACAATTATTGCTACTATGTAAGTGCATTCTTGTTTTTGGAAGAAGAGTCTGTAAAAGCCTCAGTAACCCACCCCAGCAGTATCCTGTCCACAGCAACGTTGGTGGAGGAAGCAACGAGAAGTTTCCATGGAGTTGCCCTTGGACCCTCTGTAGCTTCACTGCTTTCGAAGAGCTGCACGAGGAACAAGATCACCACTGACAGCAGGTAGCTTTTGCCAGCTCCAAAAACACCTGGTATTTTGGAAGAAAAAGCCCAAGTTACAGTGAAAATTTCTTAGAAAGTTTCAATCAATTTTTTTAACTTCAGTTATGGTGTGATTCTTGTAAAAACATTGCATGGGCTTGCTTCAGCAGCTCTGAGTATCCAGGGGCAACCAGTTACCTTATACTTACCAAAAATAATTATAATTTAGCAAAGCTGATACATGACAAAAAGTGTTTTTCATATGAAAAGAAAGAAGCAGAAGATATTGAGTAACTCTGATTTTGTGTATAGATATTTCTAGGAAAAAACTCTGTGCTTCTGTAAAATCCTGAAAAAGGCAGACTGAAAATTTAAGGAGCAAAAGCTCTGTGCTGACAGAATGGATGCATTAATGTCAAGGTCATTATCAGAGGTCCTGATTCTGGCATTGCATATTAATGGCATTTCATTTTAATGAGCATTTTTGCAAAGATAGAATAGCAGCAAATTTCACAGTTCTTTGCTCTGTACCACGTATGATTGCGATGGGGAAGCTCTGATGTTCTTCCCCTGGTTTGGTGTTTCCACAGGAAGTCATCATCTGAGCTATGCGAATCAGTGATGTCGCTTGGTCCGGGTTCAGGGAGAACCTCTGGATCATCTCTTCAGCCACTCCCATTGCCACTTCAGAGCTCACAGGGCCAGACATCATCGAGCGCTTCAGGCTCATGGCAGGTGGAGTAAATTTCCTTTTGTTGGCTCTCTTAGGAGCATTTTCAGAATTAAAATTCCTAAGAAAAAGAAATAGCCAAAAGTTGTGATCTAATATAATTGGTATCTCCTGGTTCTGATACTCCTGCACTGAACTGCTGATGTTCTATGACCTGCTCACAGTATCACAGAACAGTTACTTACATTTTCAGCAGATATGGGATTAGTGGTAATGTGGATGGATTGAAGTGCTCCTCCATATTTCTTAAGGATGCCAGCTCACCACTGGCATTACAAACCAGCAAGGCGTGAACACACACTGAGAAGGTCACAGAAAAATAGAATGAAAAAGAAATTCGATGAGCCAAAATTTCAAATCAGCTAAATAAATGAATTGCAAAACGCCAAAAGAGTAATTAACTGATTTTATCTCTTTCATTTACAAAACAAAACAAAAAATACAACCCCAAAGCTTTAGCTCAATTCAACAGCAAAACCAAGAAACTTTTGCAAAATAACAGATTTAATACATGGTTTTTTATATAAATATAAATTTTCCACAGTGAGTCGTTTGAGGTTTCTCTATTTTGTTTTTCAAGGACAGTAAAAACATATTCCTGTTTCTTACACTCTGACAGTCAATTTGCATTCTATATTATATTATTTACTATTTGATTTATATTATTCCCATTTCTTCCCCACCCATTTGGAATTTACCAGCTACTTTGCGGGTTTAATTGCATTAATTACTGTATTCATATTATATATTCAAACATACATAAAAAAAAAATACTGTGAATTAAATAATGTACGAGATTTGAGAAATTCTAAACTCATCCTTCATTGCTGGCTGGATTTTTCCTTAGTTGTTTCCCACAATTCTGAATGATTTTCTTTAGAACTCACTGTTTGATCTCCAGTTGGAGGGACTGTAGCCTTTCAGTGGCAGCAATTCTATTTCATTGTTGGAGGATGGCCCAAAGAAAGCACTGCTTGCAATGAAAGTATCGATGGGATCGAAGTTCAGAGTCTTTGAAACAACCCAGATATCATCTGACAAAAAAAAAAGAGTTCTCATAAGCTTCTCCTACTGCCACCTTTTAAATCTGATGTTTAAGATGTGCTTACCTTTGCTGTACAGAGAAGAGTGCTCCTTTCTGCTTAGTTTCAGGTGTAATTTGGGTTTGGAATCACCATCAAAGCTGGCAGGTGTATTAATAAATTTCTTGAACTTACTGTACCTCTGTGTTGGGATTTCAAAGGCTTTCCTGGGAAACAGTAATTTTAAGAAAAAGTGTGTAAACAATTGGCACATTTTGGATTCAACACCAAAAAGAAAAAAGCTCCACAGATTGGACCAAGTGGTTGTTCATCATCTTTCATAAACAAGTTTTAAATACATTTATCTTGACTGCAAAATTTTCTCATATTCAGCCAGAATTCAGTTGTTTCCTCTACAGTTGAACAGCACAGAATAGCCTTTGAGACAACTTCCAATGTTAAAATCAGAATCTTGAGGAGAATAAATTAAATTCTCTTACATAAAGCAATTGATCAAGTTGCTGGTAACTTGATTTGCTCCAAAGAAATGCCATTGCTATAAATATTATTCCTTCACTAATTTGGCCCTTGCATTTCTTTACAAAACTGTAGCCTCTTTAAACATAGTGCAAACATGTTAAATCCTGCTGAAATCCCGAGCTACTGGAATATATAGTCCTTGAATTCACACAGCACTTGAGATAAGTGCACAGCATTTCAGGCTACCTCACCAAAAGATGGCATTCCTCATAGACAGCAATCTTTTGACTTCTGAGATATGTCCCAATACTTTTTGTATCATGGAGCACTGCACTTTGTCTGGATTTCGTCTGTGTGGGGTTCACGTCTTCAATCCACTTGAAAAAGGAACACTGCTCAGCTTTTGGGGCATCACAGGCATAGAACAAACGACCCTGGGAGGGAAGGGAGGAAAAAAAAAAAGACCATGAGCACTAAAACAAGCCAGAAAAAAAAAAGAAAGCAATGGGCCAACACTTTCACCCCAAACTGTAAAAACACAAGGAATAAACAGCACCTTGTTTTGACCTTCTTTTTTAACCATCACAAGCTTAGCAGGGTGCATGTGGTTGCAGAGTGGAGCGCAGCTTCCTTGGCTTTGGCTCTGCCCATCTTTCACTGAACTGTAAAATGATATATCCACTTTGGAGAGAGCATTGTGCAGTCTCTGTGCCAACTCAAACAGCATTATGTTCAATTGCTCTTGGTAGGGAAAGGAGAACAACAGAATAATTAGTACAGCCTTAAAATGCTTACACAGGTACACACCATTCAAACAAATATATTTTCATCGGAAGATGGCAATCTGAAGTCAAAATATTTAATCTGAGTCCTAAAAGAAACCATGTGACCTGCAAAATCCACTTATTGCAGGGGAAAAAAAGCTTAGGAATCTTAAGACTGGAAAACAGCCAGGAGGTTACACAGTTGAACAAAAGTGTACTGGTCCTTTTGGTTTGTCTTTGCAATTTTGGGTATAGACTGAATATATTTCAGTATATATCTATTAAAAAATCAAATGCACCCAGTTGTTCTAGTAGGTGATGCTGAGGATTTGTCTCCCTCATATCCTGCTTTGCGAAGCTTCGGAACAACAGTGTTTAAAAATGACAGCATTTTACAAAGCAGTGTTAGACTTACCTGTGAGAGCAGCTTTAAAAACCTGTTTGTAGTGAGTATGAGACTGAAACACAGCTGGGATGGAAATCTTTCTTTTAGGAAGATTAGCATGTTTCACTTTATCCACAGGAGGAAAAGACAACTCAGAAATTGTTATGTCCTAAAAAGACCCAGAAAAATAAATCATTAAAACTTGCAAGACCTTGAATGAGACAAATTTTGCAGATTTTAAAAATGCATGTCCCTAGAGCTCAGTCTGCCACTAAGGATGGACCATGAGTTTAAAATTTGCCCCTTGACAAACAGCCTACATTTATAATAACAGAGATAATACTTCCAAAGGCTTGAGAGTGAATTATGTGATTCAGAATCATGTTTTGCAGCACTAGGCACGGGGAAGGAACACAGGAACCCCATTTTTAACACCATTTTGCACAGAGGTAAATTAATCATAATGGTAACTATCTTCATAAACTTTTTCAATCCAGTATATATGGATTTTACATATATATATGTATTTGTGTAAAAACACACACAATGTGTATACCAGTGTGTATATGAAATATACTGGTTATTTCCCCACCTCTGTTTCACACAAATATTGTACTGGACAGACAGTTTTAAAGAACCAAAAAACACAGAAGATTAAGTTTGCATCAATAAAGAAAAAGGGGAAAAGCTAACATTTTCTTCAACTCTCAAACCAGCCATTTGACAACTTTTAAAACTTGACTTGTGGTTGGTTTGGGTTTTTTTCCCCAATTTACTCCATTTGTCTACTGGTCACAAACAGCTATGCTAAGTTTTGAGGTGTTTACTCAATGCCATAACTTACTTTTACGTGATTAAAACTGAAGAAATTTATACTATTTTAAAGTCAGAGACTATGCCTTGAAGCAAAAATAGGTGTTCATGAAAATGATGCTGATACCACAGTTAAGAAAAACCCTCCATGCAAACACTTTCTTACCAATTATAGATGACAAAACAGCCCAACGGCTTTCATTTCATCTTCCTGCCATCAACACTCAGATTAAAAATCTAAATCTGGCACTGTGTGTGCCAAGGAATTACCTTTACAAAGGATTAGTCACGGCACTTAAAAAAATACATGAGCAGCTGCTGTTCTGCAGCTGAGACTCTTTTGTGTCACTACGTCGGTAGAAACATTTCATCCACTCGCAGTGACAATATCTTGCAGGAAATCAGATAAATGTGGTTACTTTGGCCAGAAGAATGTGTTTCTGTGTCACTGATAGCTGTGTTTGCTCGAACAGTTACACACCTGCCCGTCTCCTGTTCCGGCGTGGCAGCTCAGGTGACTCAACACCTTTTGTGTCGCCGCAGCCAAAGGTGTCTGGCTTAAGTGCAGAGAAAGTAACTTCCCCTCTGAAATCAGATCTGGGTGGTTGGTGTTTGCACAGCATTCCCCAGGAGAGCTCCTGGCTGGCAGCAGCGGTGCAGGGCTGGGAGCACTTGGATTCATGGCTCTGCACCCTCCTGTGTCACCCGGCGGCATTCCGAGGACGCTCTGGGCACAGATGTCATCATTCTCTTCCCCGTCAGCGCTGTTTTCAGGGATCAAATCACACTGAGCTTTGTTTTGGTACTTCAGCCACTTGCTTTGTCTGTGTTGGGAAGTCACGTTAGGGAGCACTGGTTGTACGGATTCCCTTTGTCCATCTTCCGTGTACTCCCCAAACACAGAGGTTTCATAATTCCTGTCCTCGGGGCCAGGAGCACTCCTAGGAAATACCACTGACTCACTGCATAAATTGCTTCCTGAAGAGCTCAAAGATTGCTGGACCTCCTCGCTTTCACTGGGATAAAACACATCAGGAATCTCCTCAGTGGCAGGAAGAGTGACCAAAGGAGTTCGTGTTTTCATCACGGGCTTGAATCTTGGGAGGCTGCATTCCTCTGGATAGCTGGATTTCTCCCGGGCTGTAGGGCAAATACATCTTACAAGCAACTTGTAGCATTTAGGGGTGGCACTTCAGGTGTACAAAAAGATAAGGAAATAATTCTAACTTCTTCCTTTTACATCGTGTCTTGTAACTGGGAAGCTCTCTGAATCGTGCTTGGGCAGTATTACACTAAAATTCCATACACCGTGATTGATTTTGTGTTATTCTTTTAATTAATTTTAATTCTTTTAAATCCCCATATTCAGAACACATTATGTAGTCCCTCTACTTGTACGAAAGACCATTATTTAAACACGATTGTGTTTCAGAGGTCATTAATCTGATGTTCTTGATAGGTCACTGACAGCTGCCAACAAGAAAACACCCAGCTTAACATTTGGGGTTTTCTTCCAAAAAGATCACCCACAAAACTATGAATTAATACTAAACAATGCAGATAAATAAGCTCTTAGTACCAAAAAGCACCCTTTTGATTAAAGTAATTATCAATAGTGACAGTCATTGATAGGTGTCAAATGGAAGTGGGTCAGAGGACAGCTGAATATGGAAGAAAACTAAAAGCAGGTAAATAAAAACAAATATGATTTAAAAGCTTAGCTTACAGCCTTTTTTCCCACAAACTAGAAGCTAATTTTTCTTTATAAGACTAAATCGCTCTACTGAGGTCTCTTTCAGGAGAATATAATTGGCAGAGTAACTGCCTGTGATAGCCCAATTCATTGTGCTTCAAGAATCCTCAGAGATTTTCCAGCTGAAACACCGTAAAGTACAAGTATAAACTGTAATTTCTTACTGAAAAAAAAGTCTGGGAGTTCTGGTTCACTCGGTAAGATCTCGTGTATCAGAGGCTCCCAGATGTCTCCAACAGTTCCCTCATTTCCTGAAGCTGGAGAAATTGTGGAGTCTGGATCAAGTGGGAAAGTCGGTTCTGATGAAATCTACAGGTGAAGAATTAACATGTCAAGTGAATGATCGGAAAGAACTCCTTGATTTTAAGTTTTATCACTATTCTCTCCCTCATCATTCTAAACAATTGAAATGTCTCTCAGAGTTGAGACAAAACAGCTTCAAAAATAAGAGATTGCTATGAACACACAGGAAATAAAGCCAAAAATATCTGCAAGAGAGAGTCAATCCACACCTCGCCAGGTTCCCAGGAAGGCCACTGTGCTTGTCTCAGGTCAGAATGTGGGGGTGAGCCTGACATTGTCCATGGTGGCACTTCAGGATACACATCCAATGCCAGGGCTAGGAAAAACACGTGAAGGACTGAAATCATGCAGAAATTTTGAGGCCAATCACTGCCCTTCTCCTTTTACTTTCACTTACAGGACTGATTTATTCTTGGCTCTTCAATAACATCAGGCTTCATTTGAAAATTCCCTTCTCTGATAACATCAAAATCATCCTTATAAAGGCTTCTGGAACCTGGAGACTTTACCAAAAAATCGTCTAAGCAAAAACTTGTTAGAAATTAAACTGTTTCTCTTCTATTTTTCAAAGTGAAACTGATCAGAGGAGAAGAAAAAACCAAGATACATCTTGCAAAGAAGAAAAAACCAAGATACATCTTGCAAAGTTCTGTGACAAAGGTAAGTAAAAATAATTGATTTCAATATGATTGTAGCAGTCTAAAAATGAACTGTTTTTTATCCTACATTGACAGGATACTCTCTTGCACTAAGGTTAGTAGGGATAACTTTGAAAAAAAAAGTTTTACCTGTCTGAAGTCATAAAGGTCATAATTCCTTGAAAAGAGGGGTGAGAAAAATGTCTCAGCTGCAAAGTCCATGTTCTCTGGGTAATGCTGCCATCCTAGCTGGGAGCATGGAGCTCTCAACATGACCTCACTAGTTGCTGATCCCTTCACTTGGTGCCCTTGGAAGGCAACAGGCTACACAAGGCATTGGAATTATCACCAACTGGAAATAAAAACTGCTCTGCAACTATCTACAGTCAATACAGGTACTTTTCATACCTACAACAAAAATAATCTGTTGGAAATTGCAGAAGAGAAACAAAAAAAAAAAATCGGGTTTTTTTCTTGTAATTTCAGTTTAAAACTCTCCCTGGAAAACCTTCCACAGTGAAATGTACTAAAAATTATGAGAACTGGTTAAAATTTTATGAGGACTTATTGTAATATATGACAATTAGCAAACCATTTAATTGAAATTCAAGAAACACTATGAATTAGTCTTCAGTTCTACAGAAATGGTACCTTTGGTTGCCAGTCAGATGTCCCAGGGTCTCTGTGGGCTGCTGCTATTGGTAGAATATATGCCTCTGTCTTCCGTAATAAATTGTCCACACGGTTGGGCTGCACAGGGAAGTAACAAAAACTAATTAGTCTAACAATTTAATAACCATTTAAAGTGAAAATTTAAGCTAAGAAATGTCTTGTATTTATACTAAAGAAGCATTTTCAATTACAGCCTTCTTATTTGAAAGCCAGAAACATCCATGACAGGATAAGAAACTATGTTTTTCAAACGGGACAGGAAAAAGAAAAGGATTTAATCTAAAATCTTTCTTTAAGCTTTAGATGGATAGAAAGAAGAAGGCTATTAATAGCACTGGACAAAAATCCATGTGAAGCATCAAACAGAAACAGGTTTCCCAGTGTATTTCAACCCAAATGTTCAAATTCCTAGGAAAGCCATGCACTCAAAAAGATAGTGAAAAAAAATAGGTGGTAAAAGATAGGGTAGGGAAGGAGAAGTACCAGACATATTAATGTAATATTAAACAGGACTTAATACTACAATTTGCATTAAGTTTCTTGTCATACATGAGGCTTCCTGAATATTTACTGTCAAGAGGACATTCTCTGTTTATTACCAGCTTCATAATCAGTGCCTCTAAGCAATTTGTAGCTCAACCTCTATGGTTTCATAAGCCAAGATTTTTATTCCAGAAGCCTGGTGGAAAATGCATTTATCTTGAACAGATAACTATATGTAGTCAAAAATTGGTTACCATAAGGCCAGGAGAATCAAAGAATGAACAGGAAGATGCCTGTAAACTTTCTGAGTAAGGCATTTCTGTAAACTCTTTTACAGCTACAAGAGATGGAAAAGCATAGTGAGTTACAGTCAATAGTTTGGGTTTTTTTACATGAAAACATCTGAATATTTACTGGGCTTGCAAACCTTACCCGTGCAATGAATTGCACAGTTGGGATTTAACTGAGTGAGAGCAAACAGAGACAGACTTGGAGCTCAGAGTGTTGCTTTAAACACAAAAAATTGCACGAGGGAACCTACATAACACATCACTCTAAAAGTATTGCTAAATATGAGGAGAAATAAGAGTACAGAAGTCAAAAAGGTACAGACATACAGAATTCACTATAAAATACAAGCTGACCTAACCTTCATCCTTCTCAAGGGGTTCAAATGTCTCCTTGGAAGTGTGTGTTTCACAGAACATGCTGTTATTTTCCTCCATCTTTTGCAAGCTTTCTAATGCTGTGCTATGTTGAGTCAAAGCTCTCAGAAGAGCGATATCATTCACCAAATCAGGAAGACCTGGGGAATTCTCAGCCACTGCTGTGCATTTCAGGCAATCCAGCCCTGTTGTTTCACCTCTGCAGGCTTCAGGAGAGGCATTTATGCTCTCTGCATTTTCCAACTCAGTTTCTCCTATTGCTGTTTCCTCTGGAGATGAATAATCTGTTCCTAAAGGATCTGATTTTTGTGACAAAACCAGCAAAGGGCTACCTGGTTTAATCTTATCACTCTTAATGCCCCAGAAGTGCTCTGAGCCGACATCTGGGGATTCTGTGCTTCCAAGCTGTGTAACTCCTTCCTTGGTCTTTTTGTCCATGGCAGAAATTATTCTGCTGGGAGAAATACCTGAAATACTTGCAGTTGCCTCAAACACACTGGTTTCAGGGTGACATTCATTAACACTGGTGTCACCAGGCAAGAGGTCAGAGTGCTGGTTTCTTATCCATGATGTGCCATCAATGGTGAGTGCTGCACAGCCATCTACATCCTCCTTACTGTTTGTGGCTTCAGTACTTAATTGAGTCTCATTGATCTCTTTTATGTTGTGTCCATCACCTGAAAGTTCCACTTCGGTTCTGGTCTGGTTTGCAGAGTCTTCTGCAGTTCTCCTGGTATCATTGTCACAAAGCTGGGATGGTGTTCCCCCATCTCCATCAAAATCTGAACATTTGACTTCATTTTTGCTGTGTGTCACCACTTCACAGCAAGAATGAGGTCTCAACTCAGCATTTTGTGCTACATCTTCTCCCTTTAAGGAGTCTGGGCTCTGTGAAAGCGTGTCCCCCTCAGTGAGCTCCTTCCCTTCTCTTTCACACACGTCTTCATTGTCCGTGTCATTAAAATCAAAAGTCTCCATTAGGTTAAAGTTAACCTCCATCAGTTCCTCATCTGGACTACGGTCTTTGCCATGCAAACTGAATTCCTCCTTCACAGTTCCAGCTTCAGTCCATGTCACGTCCCCAGAGAGCTCTGGGTCACTAGACACTCCCTCTGAATTTTGTCTTGGACAAAGCTCACTCTGCATCTTCACAGATGAATTCTCCCTAACACTGTCAGTCCCTGAATGCTCCCTGTATCCAAAGGGATTGTTTTCAAGGGTGATTGGACTTGCTGAACGTGAAATGTCACCTGAGGATGGGACAAACTGACTGTCACTCATTCTACTTACGGTGCACTCAGGTAGGAAGCAACTATTTGTGTTGTACCGATCTTGTAAATCTTGACTTAAATTATTTACCTTTTTGTCTTGTCTCTGTCCTGTGACTTCTTCACCACAAGGTTGTTCAGCTGAATTTGGAAGCATTTCAGCATTCCAGTCCTTTTTATCATTTACAGTTCCCTGCATAAAAGGCAGGTGCTGAAGATCCGGAACGGGTCCTTTGTCAGGGCCGCCTGAAAAAGCAGGTGGGACAGTGCTTTTTTTGTCACATAAATCTGCATTTTCTGCTGCCTGAAACCTGGAAAGACAACCCGTGACTCCAGATGTTTGCTCTCTGTGTCCTTGTGCTGGTTTAGCCTTCAGAAGAGCAATTATCTGTGCTGTGCTCCTGATGTGGTGGCACACTGCCCCGGCACCAGCGGGCCCAGTAACGAGAGGAGATTCTGGCTTCACAACAAACTGATCAGGGTTTTCCTTCTCTGTCTCCTCACATCTGTCATTAAATGGAGCTGAAAGCAGTGAGGACACAGAGTGTTCTCTGCCATTATCCCTGCATCCCTCTTCTTGGAAGCCTGGAGAGGGATTTGATTCTGCATCCTTCTTGCGAATCGTAGAAAATAACGGAGAGCTGATATAAAACTTGGATGGAAAACTCCCTTGGCATTGCTTAGATAAAGGCAACAGTGGTGATTTTTCTTCATCTTCCATGGCTGGTATTTTCTTTTCAACTTGGCGTGGCCCCTGGAACCCCTAGGAGAGAAATTTTAAATTAATTCACATTTTGTAATCAAATGTTGAAAATGGGGTACACTCCATAAAATGAATATATTCTGACCAAATCCACATGAGGATTCCACAGGTGTGTAGAAACAACCTCAAGCACTTGTGATTTCCACTGCAGACTTAGCAATAAATCCTGCTAAATCAAATGTGGAAAACACACCTACAGGGAACACATTCTAGATTACAGCTCAAAAAGAAAAAAAGCAGGAAGATATTATGTATGTATCTACCATTCACTAAAATAGGTGTGCCTGGTGTTTTATAATGCATATAATCATCAGACATAAAAATTTGAAACAAAAACACACCGTAAACCTCCTTTTCAAGCCAACAGGAAGGTGTCTTGGCGGCGGAAGACCACGTTTTATACCATTTCTATCCACTGCTGGAGCTTCTGCTTTCCTTGGCTCATCTTCAGAGGGCTTTTCACTCACTTTCACTGCTTCAACTGTGATTAAATATCGTTCACTTTCTAAATCATCTCCAACAGCCACCTGGGAAAAAGAGAGCAGCAGTGTGTACATAACAGTGTTATATAAGAAACAATAATATTTAGATTTATTTTAAATAAACATAGTCTTTTAAGTACTTATATGTAAAAAATTCAGATATTTACACCCAGGATATCATAGATGCCATATAATACATATATATATATATATATATATGTACATGTATTCTAAAAAGTTTCAGCACTTAGCTTCAAGCTATGATTATTTAATATACCACTGTAATACACTGCTTTTACCCCAAAGGAGGAAAATTCCATAAAACCTTCTGGACAAACAGTAAGACTTATCACTAAATAGAAGCTGTTTTTCCTTTCCGTTAATTACACTGTAGCAGAGTTTCATATCAACAAGAGGAAAAATTACTATTTTAGTTACCAAACAAGTGTTTCAATTGCTGCCTGAAACACAAACCACAAACAGACATAAAAATAACAACTCCAAAGAAAATATACCTGAGATTTTATAAAAATAGTCTCCAGACATTGTCCTTTATCATCAAACAAGGTGGCCTGCAATATAAAAATAAGATTTTAAATAACCAATTATTTCACAGATCAACTAGACTGCCACTGGCAGTCCAGCAGTAGCAGATGATATTAAATCCAACAGTATTAAGTCTGAATTTTCACCTGATTTCTGCCAGTTCTAACCTTCAGAATTCCATCTTGCCATGTTTTTGACTTTTTCATCTTTTGGTGAGTGTATAATACCTGTTTTAAATATGTAAAGTGTTGAAAAAATAACAAGTAAGAAAATGTTCAAATAATTCAGCAGCTACAGTTTTTAAATTTATTTCTACTTAATTTGACACAGTGTTAAAAATCACTTACAGTAAATTCTTGAGAGGCCATTGCTTTGGCGAAAAGAGCCATCCAACAGCTTATTTCACAAATATCCACACCTTCACACAGCCTGAGAGGCAGGGAGATGGTCAGGTTCAAAAAATCACGTCTGTTCACTTCTTTTTTGCCCCTCAAAAGAAGAGAGTTAGGTGCAAGACAATATCAAACCAGTGGGGTAGAGAAGCTGCGGGCATTTTAAAGAGAAACCGCAAAAACAATCTAACAGACTGCTGGTAAAAAAAGGCTTTTTTTATAGATGTCAACATATTTTCTAACTTTTAGGGGAATTCATTCGCTTAAATGAACGGCTGGCAACTCTGAATACTCTTATTCAGAATTATCTGAATTAAAAAATCCAAAACTTTACTTGCAGCCAAAGAACAAAAATAGCAGAGAAGCTGTTACCAGAATGATTTTGTCACGGGTAAGGGGCTGGTCATGCATGTTTAACTCATGCAAAAAGTAACCGACTCTCCGAACCAGCTCCCCGTGAAGCCAAACCGCTTTGCGTATTTAAAACTGGACCGCAATAAATTTTAACATAAATTTTAAAATATCTTTTGGATTAGCGAGAAGGAGTTTGTATGAAGAAAGGGGGAAAGCTTCGAATTGCGTCTTATGGCTGCCACCTCCTTGGGTGCTTAATAAACCCTTGGAAAGGGACAGCCCTCTTAGGACACGCAGTTACTCCTGAAGTTATTCCAGCAGCGGGATCAATGCGAACCCTTAGGATGACTCCAGACGGAATGCCACGGGCACCGGGATGCGCAGACACACGGACACGCCGCTGCTGAACCCGCTGTCTCCACACAGCCCTTTTCCAGCCCTTCATCCACCAGCATTCCCTTCAGCGCCAGCGCCGCCTCCCAGGGGGATGCCCTGAGGGACCGCGAACGCATCC
>VZRJ01004413.1:17774-51388 GCA_013397565.1 Ptilonorhynchus violaceus
CCCGATCCTACCCAGCAGCTCCGGGGCCGGGACCGGGACCGAGATCCGGATCACGGTGACAGCCGCCGCCGTTCCGAACTTCCCGCCGCGGCGCCTCGCGTGACGTCACGACGCCGCGACGCACAGCGAGGAGGAAGTCACGTGCGCCCAGAGCCGGGCGCGCCCCCGCTCCCGTCGCGCACGCGCGGGCGCCGCCGGGGCGATTTTTTTTCCTTGGAAAGCAGGGGACCGGGCAGCGCGTCGTGCCGGGACTGACGAGGACGGTGGCGGCGCCGGAGCCGCGGACGGGCGGGGCGGAGCCGAGCCGGTGTACCGGCGGCGACAGGTCAGTGGCCGGCGAGGGGCTGTGTGTTCGGCCGGTTGCAGCGGCGGTGCAGATAGGGGGCGCTGTCGTCCTCTCCGTGGCTTTCCCGCCGCTCGCCCGCGCGCGGGGTTTCCCCCTCCCCTGCGCGCTCCCCTCACGGCCGGGGTCGGGGTCGCGTCGGTCCCCTCAGGCCACCGTTCCCCGCCGACATCACACTGTAACCCTGACCCGTCCTTTGTCCGCCCCTGGGCATCCTCCTCTCCCGGTGCCCGCTGCTCCCGACGCGTGTGGCGCCTTCCTGAGGGCTCCTCACCGCCCCGGGGCGCTGAGGTGGCTTTACCCGCAAGTGATGTACAGGTGACTCTTCTGTATAGGGCCAAGCCTTGGCCCCTCATGGTGGGGCCGAGGGAGCAGTGTTACGGGGGAACATGAGGAATAACAGACTTTATGCTAGTCTGTGCTTGGTTTTTTAAGTGTTTTATCTGTAAGGTCTGTGAATCACTACAGCAGCAGCACCTGCGGTAGTCAGTACCTGGGCTGTGGTAAATGTGTGGTGGTCAGCCTTCTCAGGATAAGTCAGGACTAGAAAAATCTATTTCACGTTGTGTATTTGCCTTTTGTTTGAAGGATGAAGAAGGTGAGGCTCTCCTACAGTTTCTCAGTGTTTCTGGTCTTGGGCAGCTGCTACCAGGACAGCAGAATTTCTGGCTTTTGTACCCGCCTCCATTCTGCCTCCAAGTACTTATTCCTGCTGCTTGTTCAGCTCCTTAATCAGCTGGTTTTCCTAACAGGGAAGAACCAGAAATTGGTTCTTAGGTCACATAGATCAGCTGTGTCGCTGGAGGGTGAAATACTCTGAGCGAGGATTGTGTAGTGACTGAGTTGAGGGAGCTGGGCTGCCGTTTTGGTGTCGTGCAGGTGAATCCACCTGATCACAATCTGGAGCGGAGGGCATATATTTTAATTATAAACGCAGAATCGCTTGTGTTGGAAAAGACCTCTGAGATCGAGTCCAACCTTTGACCAATCACCACATTGCCAACTAGACCATGGCACTAAGTCCCATGTCCAGCCGTTTCTTGATCACAAATAAACTCTCTTTGCGCCTCCTGAGACGATAGAGGGAAAGGTAACCAGGGCAGGACTGACACAGAGGGGTCTCCCTATGTGTGGAAACAGCCTTAACACTCATGCTTGTCAAATGGAAGGAAAGCTTTTTCTGTTTGGGGATGGGGGGAAGTAGGAAGTTCTCTGTTTTTAGGTTAAGAAATTTGTGCTGACCCCCCCACGTGTTAACTCCTGCCCTTTCTTACCTTGCTTTGCATAGGGAGAAGTTTCAAGGCAGGGCAGGAACTTCATTGCTGCAGCTCTGCCTGTGTCTGTATTGGTGTAAAACTATTACAAGATGTGTCTTTTTAAGTAGTTTCAGGTTTGCTGAATATTTGTATTTATCCTGCGGTAAATGCCTGGAAGGACGAGTGTTGCTACTCATTATGCGAAAACATTTTCATAGTATATAAAGTATTTTTATACTATGCTTTTTTCTCCCCCACCCTCTCTTACTCCATTTTACTCTTTAAAATGCCCAAAGCAAACAACCATTTGCATTAATGCTTAAAAGAATCAAGTTTATCTTATATCTACAGCCTGTTTCTTCCAGACCTTGGATTACAGTTGAATTTTATTGTTTTCTCGATGTTGAGAAGTTGGTGTTGGATAGGGGTTAGCGCTGACATGTTTCATTTTTATAGAGCCTAGATAAGTTTCTATAGATGAGTGTGGATCTGTGTTATTTTGATTTACATTATCTTTGCTTTCCTAAAGTTCCTTGCTCGTGTTTAATTGTCCCTCCTTTTTCTGGTTTCACTCTGGCACACAGAGGCACTGTGATTTTATTTCATTTGAGGGCATCTTTTGCTTTATCAGCGTGAAGTTTTGACCCTGCTTTTGCTTTGCTCTGATGTTAATTGTTTGTCAGAGTAGTGCTGGCAGCGTAAGAGTTGGCATGTGAAAAACGCAGACTGTCTTATACCTTGACAGATGGTGATTGCGACATTAATTACTTGGATTTTTTGTGTGCATATTAATAGTTGATATTTGCTCTGACTTTGTACTTCAAGCTCCTCCACAGTACACTTCTCAAACCTTCATTTCTAAAGCACAAAGTGAGGAGGAAGCCCGGAATGCAGCTTGGAGCTGTTTTTCTTGTAGCTTGAATGAGAACCTCTCTTCTGGGAAGTCCCAGAGCTGAGCGGCTCAAAATGCTTCTTGAAACAAACCTGTGCTGTCCATGAGCCACACTAATATGTTCATGTGGTCACTTAATGTTGTTCAGCCACTACAAATATGCCATAATGATGTTTGACGTTTATGATGCACCTCACTGTAGCCCTCAGCCTAGCGGTGTATTGTCTGCTGGTTATTAATATAAAAAATTTGCTGTTTTACCTGGCTTATCTTTTCAAGGTAATTGCTGACCTTTTACTATCTTGAGTCGTCAGCTCTCAGCGGGGAGCAAAACTGATCTCCGGCTGAGGAAGCCTCATTTGCACAATAATTTGGGGAGCATTTCCATTTCGCCATCCTGTTGTCGAGGTGGGCTTCCTCTCTGATGGCCGTGCTCACGGTTCCTTCTCGGCTGCCTTGGCAGAGAGCTGAGAGCTCTTTCATATGGTGATTGCGACATTAATTACTTTAATTTTTGTGTTAATTTAATTTTCCAAAAGCTGTCTGCTTCTGGCAGCGTCTTTGTTTTGCTCGTGTGAAATGAGATGTTGAGGTGGTGACTGGCAGTTTTCAGCTACAGCGAATTGAAATTGTGAACAAAAGAGATGAACTGATGCATTAAAAAGGCTTAATATTTTTCAAGGTAAATCTGTATATTAAGTCACTTCCTTCTAGTTAGTCTTTGTTTTCCAGGGGCCTGATTCTGGAGTTCTGACAGACCTTGGCTTTCCATTAAAATCAGAGACACTTTATTGGATTACTGCTCTTGGGCGGGGCCTTGGCAGCTGATGGCATGAGTGGTTTGCATTTTTGAGATAATAAAGGCAATTTTTGAAAACAAACCTTATTATTACCAGATCTGCCATGATCAAGGTTAATACAAGGTTAATTTCTGAAGTGTGTGGTGCTCGTGGGGTTCATGTGTGATCTCTCCAATGGTTTGTACTGGGAGTTATGGGGAGTGCAGAAAAAAATTGTATCTGTCGTTTTTTCAATTCTCAGGAAAACGTGTTTATTAGGAGGGAAGTTACCTGCGTTTCAGCTTTAGTTGTTGTAGACTCCTTTTAGCAACTAACTTGCTTTTCTGGTAACAGGGCAGAAGATGAAACAAGAACGTTTACTCCTTGATGTAAGACTTTTTTTTTTAAGTTTATACTTACTTCTCATTTGACAGAATGACAGGAATGGAGACTGAAACGGGGAGAGACAAAGCCATGGAAGAAGAAAGCACTGAGCAGAAAAAGGAAAGAGAGAAGAAGAAGAGGTCAAGAGTTAAACAGGTGCTGGCAGATATAGCCAAGCAAGTGGATTTCTGGTTTGGTGATGTTAACCTCCACAAAGACAGATTTCTTCGAGAACAAATAGAGAAGTCCAGAGATGGGTGTAAGTTTATATTCAGTATATTTCAGCAAACAGTTTTGTTTCACTTTTTTCTTCCCTGTATTGCTCGTAACAGTTAGAAGTTATTTTGAGGTGCATGCCTTCTGGGAAAGGAGGTAGTTCCATGCTGGAAATGAGGATCAGCAGCTCAGGAGGCACAACTAGTTCTAGAATTTAAAAATTTTATTTACTGTTTCTCTTTTCCTATAATATCAGCCCTAGGTTAAATACATTTGCCAGAGTAGAAATTGCTGTTTAGGACACCTGATTCTCTTTTTCTATCTTTGTATAATTTTAAGAACAAGCAAAGGAACAAGAGTACCTCAGAGGTCTTGTACTTGTTTTGTGGGGTAGATAAATACAGAAATTAAACTGTCACTCGAATTTGCTGTTAGGCATAGGTATTTTGTTCAGTTTTTTCTCTACAGGTTTGATAAGAAATTGTGTATTTGTACGTAGGGTTGCTGTGAGTCTTCAGATCATTTTTAATGTGGTTGTTTGGACTTTTTTAAGGGCCTCCTTAATAAAGAAGTAAAACTTTTCCTATATTTTTAGAAATACTAGAGATGCGACGTCTAAATTTTTATTAAGACTAGTGCTATGTAATTTTCTGTCAAGGTTTTTGCAGCCTGACTTGTTGCAACTGAAGTGCAAGCAGGGGCTCTTTGTGCTGGGTTAAATACTCAATTGAGTACTTGAAGGAGAGGCACGTTTTCAATGCAAATCGTTTTCGTGCTGTAAAACTACATGAGAAAGGGTGGTTTTTTTCCTTTCTTTTCAAAGACAACAATTATCAGTGGGGAGGTGAAAGAACAAAAGTCCTTTGATAAAGGTTAGCACGAAAGACAGTTAAATATGGGTGTACTTGAAACTTGAATTTTGATGGTAAAAATTTTCTATGACTCCTTGGTTAAATACTGCACTTAGAACTTGCAGATTGCTTTACAAAGAAAGTAGTGGAGTAGAACACATAACCCTGATTTCATAATTTACACTTTTTTTCCCCCTAGATGTTGACATATCACTTCTTGTTTCTTTCAACAAAATGAAAAAACTGACTACTGATGGGAAGCTGATCGCTCGAGCAGTTAAAAGTTCCTCTGTTGTAGAGGTATTTAACATCTCACCCTTCTGTCTTTGCTGGTGCTGGAAAAATAGCGATAGAGGTGTTGAAGCACGCAATAATCTCATGAAAAATGCTTTTTTCTCCTTACTTTTAGTTGGACTTGGAAGGAACCAGAATCAGGAGACGCCAGCCTCTGGGCGAGCGCCCCAAGGATGTGGACAGTCGGACTGTGTATGTGGTAAGGCTCGACTTGTGTTTGTCCCTGCCTGTTTGTTCCTCAGTGTGGCAACTCATTTGTGCATCAGGATTTTTGTTGAGTGCTGCTGCTTGTGCAGCAAAGGTAAAGGAATTTAATTAAGCAAAGGCGGGTGAGCAAGAGCTGAGAGTGACTGTGGCAACAAAGGGCTTAGTTTGGTACACGGATTTCATGTGCCACCTTAAATAATTTTAAATGCTGAGCCAAAGTGCAGCTTCACGTGCTGAAAAGGTGCAGTTTTATTGAGCTCTCGCTGTGTTCGCTGTGGACTGCTCCAGTTAATGCCATTAGAGGGGCACCAGTGGTACCAAGAAGTATTTACTAATTACAGTAATGTAGTTGAAGCTTTCTAATAATGACTTGATTAGTTTCATCAAACAGGATCTGGCTATGTTCCCAAGTTTATCAGGGTACTTTAAAAAGCACTGTTGGTTTATAAGGTCTTTTACTAAAAGCAAGTGCCTCTGGTTTTGTACACACAAACACCATTCTTTTAAAGGCAGAATATACCTTAAAAAATGTAAAAACTCTCCTTAATAGCACGCTGTCCTGTGGCTACCTTGATACTGGAATGACTCCTTAATTTAAATGAAAATAGCTTGTGGTGCTGGGATAATCTGCATCTCATCGTGGTATTTTAGCTGTGTCAGAGTGAAAAAGCTGTTATATTGTTAAGCCACTTAAGTGACAGCTTGGAAAGAAATCTGAGGGTTGAGCTGTTGCTTATTTAAACCCTGGGCAATTTCTTTTACTAGATTGGCAGCCAGTGTGGAATTTGCTTCATCTCTCAAGAAAGCTTTTTATGACTGGTATCATTTTTGCTATGTACCTGTAGCTGTTAGCAGCTCAATTAGTATTTTCAAGACAGCACTGAGTTTTCTGTTATAAACATACACGATAATCATGGCCAAAATGGCAGCCCCATCCAGATAAGGAGAAACTGACTTGCTGTGATGATTCCTTCCTTAACAAAAGCCTGGAAAAGGTGGTTGGGTTTTGTTTTCTTTTAAATACAGTGTGCCAGATGTAATCTTTTCCTAACATGGTTACAGGGACTGGTTAGAACTCTGAACTACTTTGTCTGTATCATTTTTGGATAAGATATTCTAATGTCATGAGCTACATTGTTAATACAGAGCTTAAGTGTGTGGCTAAATGTTGTATAAATAGCTGGTATGTGTCAAGGGGGAGAGTAGAGGTACTCTAGTGTTGCTAAGTTAAATTTCTCTGCAATAATCTGACTTTTTTTTATATTCTTTAACAGAGTCATACACTATTACTTTGTACTCATCCCATAATAGTTTTAAAAATGGAAGTAACTGTTTTTTCAACTTAATGCCAAACAATAACAAAATGTTTTTCTCAAGCTGATAAAGTTCATGTGAAAAGAAAATCCAACTATGATAAATGTTTCCATACAAGGAAAACCTTTTACTGCAGTAACTTGTTGTGGAAAAAAATGAATAGTGCTGACACAGTTGTTGTTTAGGCATGAATTTGAGAGTGGGATTTTAAAGTGTTCAGTTGAGTCTAGTTAGAAATTGATAGGACACGATTTCTCTTTGATTGGAGAATGGAAATGTTGAACTCAGACACGATGTCTGCAAGCTGCTAAAATGTGTCATTGTATTAAGGACTTCACAGAAGTAAAAATCAGACAGTTTTGTCGTCCAAGAAGCTGTCTAAAAGTTTCTGCTCATCTGATGAATTAAGCTCCAAGGGCTAAACTGCTAAACTTGAAAATGTTGGCTACTGGCAGAAATTTATCAGTAGTGACTCTTCACTGGCCTACAGGAATTGTTTCTGTGATACTTGCATTACCACCAATTAAAATAAAAAAATTCCTTTTGCTTTCCCAAGATACAGCTGCAGGTGAGGTCTTTGTCACAGGAAGAAGTAAACACCTAAATTAAATATATAATCTATTTGTTATAGGTATGTGAATGATTAGAGATCTGATCTCAGGTTGCTTTCTACTACCTGAATACTATGACTCTCAAGGTTTTGACATCAGACTTCAATCTTTTTTTCTCTTTTAGGAGCTGCTGCCCAAAAATGTGAATCACAGCTGGATTGAGCGGGTGTTTGGGAAGTGTGGCAATGTAGTTTACGTCAGTATCCCCCGGTATAAAAGTACTGGTGATCCAAAAGGGTTTGCTTTTGTTGAATTTGAAACGAAAGAACAAGCAGAGAAAGCAATTGAGGTGAGTGGTGGTGCCTCTGCTGTTAACATTTTTCCTGGAGATATGAGTGGTGTCCTCTTTACCAGCTCACCTACTAAATCTTGGAGAAATTAGTCAAAAATTGTCTTTTAAAAACTTCATTTAACAGGAGTTGTGTTCCTCTTTTCTACCCCCAGACCTCCAATCAGTTCCACAAGGCTTTAAAGGTTTAATTATATTAATAAAGTATTTATGTATTGAAATGTGTTTAGGAGTGCTGGTTTTAACTCGGATGCAGAGTCTTTAAAGAAAATATGATTTTTTAGTAATGGTATGTGCTTTTTATTTTCCTTAAGTTTCTGAATAATCCACCAGAGGAAGCACCACGGAAACCTGGGATTTTCCCCAAAACGGTAAAGAATAAGCCAGTTCCTACACTGAGTACAAGTAACAACACTGTAGTGGGTGAGTGTTACTAAGTTATTGGGATCAAGACAGTGTTCTTACCTTATTTGGATCAGTTTTGTGCCTCAGCTTCTGAAGAGAAAATTCTGAACTGCTGTGTTACTGCAATTTCATTTCATGATTCTTAAAGTTTTTATTAACGTAATGCATGTTGCTGTGTGTTTGGCAAATATAGACTTAAGTATGAAAGCATAAAACTAAAATATGGCTAATTCCTGCTTCTTTATTTTGCTGCTTGGTAAGGAGTTTTTTAAAGCATTTTTGTGTTTCTCCCTCTTTGGAACTCTTGCGCTTTGAGCAGAGCACTCTGTAGAGGAATTAACTTCTTCCGGTATCTTTATGGTTCCACAATCACTTGAAAAAAAACCGGAATATGGCTGAGAAAAGATTCTGGTCATATTTCCATTAAATATTCCACTAAATTCCACTAAAATATTTTCCCTCTTTCCTGGTGGTGTAATACAATTTCTCAGACTTAGATAGCTTCCAGTCTTTTTTGTAAGTTTAATGATAAGTCATATTAATATTCCTCACAAATATCACTAGTTCTTTTTTATGCCAGTAACTGTTAGTGGAAACAAAAAAATAAAATCAAATCCATGATTTTCAAACCTGCTTGACACCTATTTTTTTTCCCCTTGTTAAAATATCCAGGAACTTTGTAAAGGTGTTGCATGTCTCCCATAGAGATTTAACAACCCAGTTTATCGTGATACATTTTATCTTGATTGTTTAACTTAAGTTAATCCAATCTAGTGTTCAATGAGGGGCAGTTTTAAATGTTTCATTTTTAATCCAGAAGAGAAGAAAAAGAAGAAAAAAAAGAAATCCAAAATGAAGAAAGAGAGCAATGCACAGGCAGCTGCAGAGCCAAAGGAGTCAAACACAAACACTACAACAGAGCCAGTACCCAAGTCAAAAAGACACAGGACTCCATCAGAGTGTTCCGAAATGGAGGGAACTGAGACTCCCAAACAGCCCTCAAAAAGGGAGAAGAGGAAATGGGACAGAACAGAAAGCTCAGAGGTAACCTGGGAAAGCAGGCCAGGAAAGAGAAAAAGAACCAGCTCGGGAGATGGAGAGGCATCAGCTCCAAAAGTCAAAAAAACTGCTGAAAAAGATGAAGCTGAAACAGTAAAAGAAGAAACAACAGAAGCTCCAAAAGATTCCAATGGTAAAATTTCTTGGCTCTTTTTAGTATCATCATGGTTTATATGCATGAATTAATGGAAAGGCAGATATCCCTTATGGATGCTGAGTGGTGGGCTGGATATAGTGGTGACGTTAAGTCAGTTTAGGCATATTACTGTTCCCTGTAGTTAAATTTAAACTTGGTAAGGAGTCATTCTAAGGAGAGAAGCTACATGGAGAATATAAGGAGGAACTTGCAACACCAAAGCAGGTAAATCTAATCTGAAGTAAAAATACTTCAAAGAAGTTCATATCAAGAGAACTTGAGGGAAGTAAAGTACGGGTTAAACAGTCAGCCTGGAAAAATGAAGACAGCATAGGAACGTAGATAAATAAATCAAAATACAAAAGGAAAAAGCCAAAGATCCCAGTTTGCTCTATGAGATAAGAAAAGCTGCATTTAAATCAGATTATTGTGTGACAAGGAGGGGCAAACTCGGGTAGTTTGTGAAATGGACTAGAAATAGATAATACAAAGAACCAGGACTTATTGAATGTGATTTTATTGAAATACCTTTAAACTGTCTATGTTAGAACTAAGCTTTTTTTTTTTGGACTTTTTAATTTAGAAGTTTCTGCAGAAGAAGACAAAGACAAAAAAGACACATCCCTTTCCAAATCTAAAAGGAAACATAAGAAAAAACACAAAGAAAGACACAAAATGGGTGAAGAAGTCATTCCACTCAGAGTCCTCTCCAAGTAGGTGACATCAATTATGTATTTTCTGTGATAGCACTGAATTATTTGGTTTTTTTCTCAACGCCAGTGGTTTTAAGTGGTGGACTGGAAAGAGAACTGAGTGAGAGACCAAGGCTAACAAAATCCCCAAGTTTTTCCATTTGTCTCACCTTCTTCAAGTATGTACTAAATTCATAGGTTTTACATACATTTTAATCTGTGTTGGTTATCTTGGCAGTTCAGTTTTGTTTTTGCACAATTTATTATAGTTTTACCTCGGGGATTTTGTGAACGTTGTTGCTTTTAATTTTTTTCAAGTATTTTAATAATCAGCTTTTCCAGCAGCATGCAGGTTTTTGTCAGTTGCAGGAAAGATTGAGTCATGTGTTTTGTATATTTTATTGACATTTTATTGCTAAAAAATTTCATTCACTGTATTTCAAATCGTGGGAATAATTTATTCTGTAAGTGTTTGTATGTCTGACAGTCCATCACCATTGCTAAAGTGCAATTCCAATTTTTATACAACAGAGTTGCATATTAGCAACAGTATTAGCCTGTAGCAAAAATATTCAAATTACCAGAGTTTTCAGGTCCTAATTGCTTGATGTGTAGAGTTCTGCCAACCTTAAAATGCAAAAAGTGTTGGGCTCTTAGGAGTCACCACAACTAAAACATGGAAGCACTTACTTTTTAGGCATCCAGCAAGTACCTCCATGTTAAAGTAGAGGGGGTCCTCGCCGTCTTGTACTGTAAAATTGTGCTTTATGCGTACACTTTTTTTTTTTTCGGTATTTTTATACATTGCCAGAGGGAAGTGTTGAGGAAAAAAGGAGTCACCACCACTAAAACATGGAAGCACTTACTATTGTGGAGCAAAGCAAGTACATCCACATTTAAGTTGCAGGGGTCCTTTGGTGAAGAAATAAAATAGTAATTAAAAAAAAAAAGCAGTAATAGAAAACATACATGTACATTCCTTGTGAGAAGCCTTTGAAGATTAGGATCCACCGCCACTGAAACATGGAAGCACTTACTTTTTTAGGCAGCAGGTACCTCCATGTTAAAGCAAAGGTAGTCCTTTAAAATTAAAAATCGCTTCAATAGCCGCTTAGATTTTTAGCTCTTGGAGAAGATCTGCTCACACCAAAGCTTTTTTCCCGGATCTAGAAATCTTCAACTGAAGTGCAGACCAAAAAAGGCAAAATTCCACATAGTCTTTCCGGATTGCGATCAGGATTCACCTCTACTAAAACATGGAAGCACTTACTTTTTCTATTTCACAGAAAGCACCTCCATGTTAAAGTAAAAGGGGTCCACACAAAAAAAAAGTTATCGACGGCGCTTGTCCTCGGCCACCGGCATTCTGAGCAAACTGCAACAAATACAGAATTTGAGTTACATATTATTCAACTGTAGCAAAGCGGTAAAAAAGAAAAAAAGTTTAAAGAGTATAAGCATTGCAGATACTTGCCTGACTCATTCCCCACGGTCTCCTCTTCCTTCGAGGCTAGTTACCAACTTCCTCCTTGAGCTTGTATTTATACCAAACCTTGCTATGGGATGGTGTTGCCTTTTTATCTCCAAGAATCGTTACGTGGGTCTTTTGTTATTTTAATGCCTTTGCTCTGTTGAGAATGTATGATCCTGGGTGAGTCTGGATGCTTTTTTGAAGTAGACAGTTGTCACTGTTAACAGCTAAAACCATTACCACAAGATATCCTCCTCTTTAAAAATCCTCTATCAGCTTGTTTGATAGCACAGATTAGGGTAACAATGAGTCGTTCTCACAGTGGCACTGCGGGCATTGTGTTGCTCTGGAGCAAAGCTCTCGCTGTTTGCAGAAACATCTCCATGTTAAATGTATGTAAATATATAAATTGCTTCCATGGGGGGGTATTTTTTAACCAAAATGCATTTGAATAGTGAGGAATGTCCTTATCTGGGTAGGGTTTTGGTGAGTTTAACCGGTTGTTGATTTTCCATCAATGATTTTTTTCTAGAAAATAACTGACTGATTCTTAATATAGTGACACAGGAGCGGGTTCACTGAACTAATTCGGTGAATTGAGAGTTCACTGTCTCTGCATTAACTCTGAATTTAAAGCCTGTGCACTGTGTAGGTCCAGCGGAAAATTGAGTTTACCAAACTGTTCTCTATGCTGTCTTAGTATTTAAAGCAGAGTTGGGAATCACTCTGTTGGAATGATGGGTTGATCTTGTTGGAACTCTATTGGATTATTAAAATCTAAAGCAAAGTCATGGAAAATACAGTTAGGGACGAGATTTAATTTGACCAAAGAGCAGGGAGAAAGATGTCAAATGGCAGAATGCTCTGCCCTGTTCACCAAGTCCAGCCAAAGCTGTTTGCAAGCAGTGAAAGTATCATCGAGTTTCTATACATCAGTTTCTTGTTTGCAACTGACATCCTGTGTCTGTGTTGCTGCTTTTAGGACTGAATGGATGGATTTGAAGCAAGAATATTTGGCCCTGCAAAAAGCCAGTATGGCCTCCTTAAAGAAAACGATGTCTCAAATCAAACCCGAGCCCGCGGCAGAGATGGAAACGGAATCTTGTGCGCAGAAGTCTGAAAATGACAAAAGTAATGCTGGGTTTTGTCTTGTTTTCATGTTTCCGGTAGGCAAACAGAAGTGATGCAGGCCCTGATCTTGCAGAAACACTGCTACAGGTTTTTATTTTGTAAAATGCTGGTGCTTTCTTAAAAGATCAGATATTAAAAGCAACCCCCTCCCAGTATGTAAATGGATTTGGGACTAAGGCGTTGTATAAATGAAGACTAAAGTGATTTCAGCATATTTCAGTAGCACTTCCTAGGCTTACAGATATATTTAGGTAATTGTAATTACAAAGCCTCAGAGAGGTAAATCAACCATCAGCTTTTTTGGTCTGCAGCTTGGGCCTGACTTGCTTGGCTTTAACTGTACCAGAGGTATTCAAAAAAACTAGCTTGAAATTGGGCGTTATCAGCTCTGTGGATAAGAGGAGCTTTGTAATTATGTCCTCGTAGTTAAATTTCTACCTTTTTTCCAAGTATAGAATTTTTTTTTTTTTCTCTTAATCCTCTGTGCTTTTCTTTACTAACTTCAGCACTGATGTTCCAATGCCCCTCCGCATATTTTTAATCACTTTAGAACTAAGGGGTAACTATCCACTGTAATCAGTATGATATAAAATATTCTTATAGGAAGACCCCGTAGATTGTAAAAATTTCTCCAATAATTTTTCTGTAAGATGTTTTTGCTTTTTTACTTAAACTGACTTGAACCTCTGGGCAATCTTGATCCTTGGTTTAAAAAAGCCCATCTTAATCTGCAGTAACAATATTAAATGCTTGTTTACATTATGTTACTTCTGGGCTTTCATAACTTATGTAGTTTCTCAACCTAATAAATGTAAAAATTTTCTTTTTTTTTTTTTTTCCACCTCGTTTTTAACTTGATCAGCCACCACTGAAGATTGTGCCCCTCCCGCCAAGGCCAACACAATGGGGCCTCAGTTCGTCAGTGGAGTAATTGTGAAGATCATTAGCACCGAGCCCCTGCCGGGCAGGAAGCAGATCAAGGTAATGCCTTTGTAACCTCAGGGTAGCTGTTAGCCTTTCCTCTTAGCGTGCCCCCCAAATGTTTGAATATGGAATACCATTTAACCCAGTCTCACTGATTTTTTTTCATCTATTTGGGCAGTAGCTGTGTACAGATTGTTCTTTACTATCTGCTAATGGCAGATTTTACAATGGCAAAATAGGCTGAACAGGATATTTCTATACAAAACCAAGCTTTTAGTGTACTTCGAGCAAAGCCAAGTTTATTATAAAAATATGGATGAAAATAAGGAACGCTCGAGTGCTTTCCAGTTTAAAAAAAAAAAAAAAAGGAGCTGGAGACTGCTGCAGTGGTCTGCATTTGTCCCTGTGCCAGCCATCCTGACAAGAAAACTGTGGAAGTATACCTGTGGTTTTTTCAAGGTTATGGTGGTGTTACCGTTAACAGGAATTTAGGGGCAGGAAAATGATCTCTGCGTGAGAAACCAATTCTCATTTTCTCTCAATAAGAATTTTACAGCGACAAAACCTTCATTTCAGGGAGAGTGACAGCAGGGGAACTTGTTGATTCCATCACTTTTTTCCTCATACAAGCACCCGTTTTTTTCAATTTATAACGCGTGTTTAGGATACCTTCAGTTTCCTGTGATGATATGGTACAAAATTACACTCGTTGAGTAGAATATTTCTTTTTAAGGAAAATATCAGTTTTAAGCTGCATCCTTTGGAAATGGAAATATTAAGAGTTTTCCAAAGGAAATAACAGGCTTTTTCCAGATACCGAATTTTCCATTTTTGTTACACAGGACATTTTCTTTCACAAATTGCACTTTTGGACAGCTAACAACTGGAAAGAATTTCGACAACTTCGACTCACGTTGGTGCACATATCCAGACCACGTAGGTCAATGAGGGAATGGTTTAAGATGCGAGTTCTGATACCGTTTATCAAACATTTATTACTGAGGAGGCTATTTCGAGTCCCTGGCTGCTTGCAAGTGTGTGAGGCTTAGTGTACACATAAACCTAAGCAGCATGAGAGACTCTGTCACTGCAAACCCACTGATGGTAGGGTTTCTATTTAATCAGCCTAATCTGCCTCAGTGTGTTTGAAGGCAGTTGTCTGAGTGCTGGAGACACTGAGAGAAGGTGATCCAAGTTGTACCTGTAACCTTTGAGGGCCCCTGCTAAGTTTGTGTCACACCTTAATATGTTGTGGGCAGGAGGAAAGTTTACTATTTGAATAGCAGAAAATTTAACTTTTTAGGATTTTTTATGGCCATCCTAGTTAGGTAACTATGTGGAAGACGGAAGTGCAACTGTGTTACTGTACTCAGCTACAGCAAACTGCCACAAAGCAATGCTGCTAGGGCTTTTTCCCCTCTAACTTCCAGAACTCATCTGCATTTCTCCTTGTATGGAAGCAATTAAGTGTGCCACACAACCTGGAAAGGTCTTTGCAGTCTAGTTTAAATATTATTTTCGTGTTTTAATTTTATGCTTCACTGCTTCCCCATTTTGCTCTTAAGGTGCTTCTCAGAGCTACTGACTTTTGCCAGCTCCAGTAAACTATTTGGTTTGGTTTAGTTTTCCATGGAATCATGACTTGGGGATTACAGAAGAAGGCTGGAAAGCAGCTTTTGTTGGCTCTCAAGTGATCTTAATAGTGTTGTCACTTAATTTTTGTTTTGTTTTAAGGCTGCCCTTCTTAGTTGAGGGTTAAAAGCAGTGTGTGATTCCTGAATAAAAGCATCTTACTTGAGCTGCCTGCTGTGAACAAAATTGACTAGGAATGTGTGGTCCTACTTAATTTCCCTAACAGCAGGAATTACAAGTGAAGTACTTCATCTGCAAGAGCATTTGTGACTCCTCTTCCTTCAGCTGTCAGTGAAAATTTTCGGGCAGAGGTCACTTCGTAAAGATAGAGATGTTTCACTACTACTCATTTCTCAAATAATCTGCCATGAATAAGCTTTGTGTTATCTATTTAATGTGTATAATCAAGTTTGATGTTTTTCTGTTAGGCTGAGATCTGTCAATGTCATAGTACACAATTTTGACTTTTGAAAAAAATCAAATACGGTGTTTAAATAAATGGGTGATGCTCCATTAGTAGAATGATAGTTATGCAAAAAACCCCCACATTTCCAGGAATAACTGCTTTAAGTTGTTGTTGGAGGGCAGGATGAGAGAGGTACATGTTGTAGGCTCATAAATGAGAATTCAGTCATAACCTTCATAGGGAAATATGTTAATTCAAAACTCTTTGACAAGAGATTGATCGATTAAATGACAAAGTTCGGTTACTGCCTCCTACTTCGTGACCTTTTTGAAAATGTTAATGACCTCCAAATGGAATGGTCAAAAGTCACCCTTTTTATGTTCTCTTTTGGAAGGCTGATTTATGGTGTGTGTTGTTTCATGCTCTGACAGGATGCTCTGGCAGTGCTGGCTGAGGTGGCTTATGTTGACATGCTGGAGGGAGACACCGAATGTCATGTCCGTTTTAAGACTCCTGAGGATGCACAGATTGTCATGAGATCGTACAAGGAAATACAGATCAAAAACAACTGGAAATTCGAAGTTCTCACTGGTAAGATTTTTTTTTTTTTAATGGAAGTACAGGAGGAAGCCTTAAGTACTGTGCAAGGGATCGTTCTTGGTGAATTGAGGGATATATTTAGATATCTTGGGGGAAAAGACTGTGGGTTGGGTTTTTTTTCTGAGAGTCTTCTCATTTTGCAATTACTGTGAAATTGCTAAAACCAAAAGGGGTTTTATGCCACCGTTCAGAGCAAAACAGATTTTTGCTTGCTATTACAGACGTAATTCTGTTCTTTTTAGATGGAGTTGCTTCACTTTCAGTGGCAATGGACTGTAGAACTTAATTCACATTTCAGCCTTATGAATAGAACATTCTGATAATGCAAAAGACTTTTAAAGGAAGACTTTCTTGAAAATACTGAACGTATGTGTGAAATGGCATTGCAAGGATCTAACAGCATGGATATACTTAAAGTGGGTTTAGCACTTAGGTACTAATTGATCTTTATTTTTCAGGAAGTTGAATAATTTGGCCCAGAGCAAGCCTTTTTTTTTTTTCTTTCAATTGTATTTACATGAAAGTTTTTAAGGGCTCTAATTTGGAACTTCATTTTCAGTTGTGTGTTATTTCTCTCTGAAATTACTGTGCTGTTTCTAGTTTGTATCTTGTATTAAACCGGGTTAGTTTGCCAAGTGTGGAGAAGCCTCTTGATGCAATTGAGGGATAGAAAAAAGGGGGAAGTCTGTCCAACTTAGTGTATTCATAAAACTTTTGTATTTGAGACATGCACCAAGAATTCTAAATGTGCAGAAATCCCCCAGGTTAAACAATCCGTATGAGACTGCCTCATCTGTGTATTTAAATCTTTTACCCCACTGCTGCACAGATCCTCACGAAGGGCCCAGTCTCGTGGGTGCAGGGATATAGACTCCCCAAAACACCAGTTCAGGATTGCAGAAGGAGAAGCTTTAATGAAAGCATTAACCTTCACGATAATATCAAAGTTAATTGGAGTTTGAGACTCAGTGAATGCTGCTCGTGTCATTTGGAGATAGGTTTGTCTGCAGTGTGTTCTGCGTTCCAGAGATCCAGAAATAACTTCCAATTTTGTGTTTTACAGCTGTGTGCTCTGTGTCTGTCTGTCTCTGGTTTTGTATCCTTACATAAGAGTGTAGTAGGAGATTAGGAGTAAGTACTACATTGTAGGAGCATTCCATTCATAGTCTTAAGACTTATTTTTTTCCAACTGGCTCATTGAAATGAGAATGGAAAAGCTTTCCAGGAACGCACAAGGGACTCACAGTAAGGATTTTTGCTTTTCTTGGTGGCAGAAGGTGAGAGATAAAAAGGAAAGACTCTTTAATGCTCCCTACTGCAGGGACTAAATCTTTCCCGATGGTATTTTGCTTTTCGGGACTTGACTTTAGGTATCTTCAGCTTGTCATCTGGCAAGATGGTAAGCATCTGTGATGATGTTTAGATGTTAACTTTTGCAGGAATGTTTTCCGAGATCCTTCAGAAACTTCCCTGTAGCTGAAGATGCACCCTGAGGCCATACAAAATTATATCACAGAATTCCCATCGTGATAGTTAGACTACAAACCAGAAGGAACAGTGGCAAACTCTGCAAAACAGCTGCTGAGAAAAGCTGCAGAATTATTTGCTTTTGTTTTGCTGCCCATGTTCAAATATTCCTGACAGCTCATGAAGTCCCCAGGCAACGGTTTTGATGAAACAAAATAGCCTCAGTTGTTCTTACAGTAATTACTTTTTTTTTTTTTGCTGTTTGGTAGTTGTTTAAAATGAGTCAGAGATTGAGTACATCACTAAATCAAAGGTGCCTCCCTGTGCTATGGTGAAACTTCAGCTAAAACTCGACTCCTTTTGCTGATGACAGGTAGAGAGCAATTCTGTATGACTTCTGTGGACTGGAAACTTAAAACTACTGGGGAAATAGTTGTTGGGTTTCCCTAACAGCTTTTTTTCATGTGTGTTTACCTTAGAAAAGATTTCATCCACTTGTCTTGACTATTTTTACTCATGTTCCTCAATGTTAATTTTCCCTCAAGGTGACAATGAACAACGTTACTGGCAGAAGATTTTAGTGGACAGACAAGCTAAGCTTAACCAGCCTCGAGAAAAGAAACGGGGTACTGAGAAGGTAACCTGCAAATCGCATCTTTTTCCTCTACAGCCATGGTTGAAAACATGACACTCCACGTTTTTTTCATACTTTCACTCTGTATTTAATTCTGTTAAATCACTTCCTACTGTCTTGGCAACAGGGTTTTAAAGCCACCTAGTAGAGAGTGTGGCTGTCCTGCTGCAGTTGACAAGTGCAAGGCTTGTCTTTATGGAGACAATTGGAGAAAGTTAAGTCCATGACGGAAGGCCTGACATTAATTTGTAAGCTGGATTTCTTTTCAAACCCTGTCTGGATGAGCTCTTTAGTAAGTTAAGTAGTCTTGATGTGCTCTAGTGAAATCAAGTCCACTGCTATACTCTTAATTCTCTACTATGATCCAGAAAATAATTTTCTTGAGGATGAATCTCATTTTCCTCACAAGGTACACAATTTTTTTCATGCACAATTGTGTGCTGTGCTGCAAGCTGGTGTGTTCCCAGTGTGGTCAGGAGTCTGTGTAGCAGTGTGACTGTGCTGTGACCCAGTCAAATTTGAGTGCTGCTGCAAGCATCCATAGCTGTACAGCTTCCATATCCACGCTGGGAAGTTCCCTTCCAGCCTTCACCTCCGTGTGCCTGTCGGGCTGCAGCGTTGAGGGAGTGTTGCAATGAACTTGCAGGCTGCAGCCTCTGCTCCAGCCCCAAAGATCCTTCCAGGCATGAAGGGTTCCTTGATTAAGCCAGTCGGATCGCTGACCTGACAGAGAGGAGCCAGAGAGTATTTCACAGACGTTTTATTGCCGGGTTTGCTTCACACACACTCCAGATAAGGTTTCTGAGTTGGCCTTAACCTGAATTTTTTTTGCTGTGGCTTGCAAAACTTCAGAATCATCTGACCTTAATTATTTGTTGTTGACTTTGGAGACTCTTTGTTTCCTGGACGCTAGGAAAAAAGAGTATTGTTCCATATATAACAGAAAATCAATATTTCATTGAGCTAAAGGAAGAGCACTTGGACAGGTCAGAACCTTGTCTTGTACGAGGCGTATTTTGCATGTCTTATTCTGTGTGTGTGAGTGTTCTTTCAGAGATCCTGCAGACAAATGAGGTGAGTTTTTTAAACAAAGATGTGCATAAAGAATTTGCCCAAAGGACTAATTTAATTTGCTTAAAAGCATAAAAATGGCATTGACCCGAGCCATTTGTCTTCAATATAAGCAGAAAGGGAATTTGAAAACTGCAGCTTTAGAGCATTTTACTCATTGCTGCCAGGTTTTTCGTTTTTTTTTTTTTTTTTTTATGTACTTTTACTTTTTTAAACCGAAGATGTCAGTGAGACCTTTTGACTTTAATTTCGACTGTGGGAGCTCTTGTTCTCAAGTTTCTGTTCTTCATCTTTTGAAGATTGGTATTTGTTGACCAAGCTGGTGTAAATTGGGCAGTAATGCACCTCATCTAGGCTTGCAAATACAAACCGTCCCGGTTCTGCCTAACAATGGCAGCACAAGGATGCAACCTCCTGCTCCTTCCCCCTGCCCATCACCTTGCCACACCGGGAGGTGTGAACTTCAAAGCCCAGTGAAGTCTATTTAAATGCTAACGCTGTTAAGCAAAACATCAAGAGAAGAATGCCTCGCTGCAGCCAGTGGCTCTTAACCCTTGCTTTACTTTTTGACAGGCTGTATTCCTGAAATACAGACTGATAATAAAAAAAAATACTTTTCTGTTCATTAATATTTTCCTATTTGAAATTTTTTCCTTAGTACTTACAAGGTGATTTCTTTTGAAAGTCACAAAGGTAGAAATAAGTAATATAATTCATAACATTATTCATTCAAACATCTACAGTAAAATACGCCATAAATAGACCTTTCTTGTCAAAGTCTATTCCGTTAGTAACGTTTTGAAATCCTTCACGAGATTTTGAGCTTGAGCTTTTTGTCTTTCAACTGCTTTATGCTTGGAATTAAGACATCTTACACTTTCTTTCGGTCGGTGTTGAAATGCGTGGACTGCATCCCATCACAGGCAGCACACAGCTTTTAACTATAGGCAGTTTGGGATTCCTCTTTTCCATGTTTTCTAAAAAGTATGGGCCTGCTTGGCTTTCCTTAGGATAAGGGTTAAGGATCACTTCAGCGGATTGCTGGAGTAATGCTCACCCTCAAAAACTAAGCAAGTGGTAGAGATTTTACTTCCTCTGGCATAGTTTGTATAATAAACCAAATGTCCAGAAGAGACAGGCTATGCCAAAGTCCCTCAGAACTCGACTAAGGCCTGGCCATTCTCTGGAGTGAACAAGGTGTTCGGTGTCTGGCTCTCCCCCAGACCTGGTTCACTGTCACCTCTCTGCTCCCCTCTGCCGCCCCTTCCCACTCCTTCTTCCCTTTTGTCTGTTTAACTGCCTGATAAAACCACCTCCGTGATTTACTGATAGAGATGGAAAACCTTCCTGCCAGAACTGCTTTTTAGGGCAGTGCCACTTTATTCAGACCTAAAGCAATTCATCAGTCTGTAGCCTTAAACTCCAGACTGATTGGAGTCTCCCGCTGCCAAAGCCAAGGCGTGAGTGCCTGCAAGCTTTCCTCTTGGATCCTTGTCTCGTGGGGGGAGGTGCTGCCGAACCTCGTTTGCACCTCGGACCCCCTACCACAGAGTGAAGGAGGAAGTTTAAGAGGGTGGGAGGGGTGGTAGAAGTGAAAGGCATTTGGCGAGGAAGTGAGAATTGGGTATTTGTGAAGGGCGGAATAATTTGCAGAATATATGGGAAAGGAGGATAGCGAAAATGTCTGGGCACAGCCCACGCTCCCCTGATGATGCCTGGGGGTCGGGGGCTGTGTCCCTGCAAGACTGGGCAGCTCCCTGTCTGTGGGCCCCTGGGGACAGGTCCCTCTCCAGAACACGAGCTCTTTTCCCTGATTCTGTGACACTGGTGTTTATGGAATGGCTGGATCCGTGTTTGGAGACAGAAGTAGTGGTGTGCTTAGACATAAGTGCTGATACTGGATTGATGAGCTGAAAATGGGAATCCTTGAGGCCTCTTGCAAATTCTGAGGCCCTGGGCTAGGAACACTCAGCAATATGAACTGGGCAGCTCGTGTCTTAGAGCTTCCCCTCCCGTGTTTGTCATTCTCCATCCCATATGCTGAATGAATAAACCACTGTACTCCTGCTTTCTCTTAGGATTAAATTATTTTAAACTATTTTTTTAGACACCTGACAATAAAAGTTATCCTTGGTTACATCTTTAGATCAGTTTTATTGCTGGAAACTGGTTGAGAAAGTCTGAAATAGTGACTGCCACGGTCAGTGCAGCAGCAGGCTGTGCACTTCCATGCCGTATGCAGAAGTAATAAATAATTTGAGTTGTATGTGAAATTGTTTAAATCTGACACACTAGGCTGCTTGGTGAGCAAGTGACTCTTAGCACCAGCTCCCCAGCACAGAAGTTGCTGTAGCTTTTTTGTTTGGTTTTTTTTTTTTTTTTTTTTTGAGGAGGGTGGTGTTGGTGGTTTTTTTGGTGTTTTTTTTTGTGGTGGTGGTTTTTTTGTGTATTTTATTGTGTGGGGTGTGAGTGCATTTTTGTGCGGTTTCTTGTGTCGGTTTGTGGTTTCTGTATGTGTGCTTTTGTGTGTATTGTGACGGTGTTTGTGGTTTGTGGGTTCCGTATGTGCCTTTGACTGTGGGGTTTTGTGGGATTTGGGTGTTTACAATGTGCCTTAAGTGTATTCATGTGTTGGGTTTGGGGGTGTTTGGGAGTTGGGAGATTTTTGGTAATTTTGGGGGGTGGTTTTTTTTTTTAACAAGTTGCGTCTTTTTGGGATTCTTCTTTAGTTTTGGTGGGTTTTATTTGTTTTGGATTTTTTTTCCTGTTATTTTTAGGGAGGTTGGTTTTGGGGGCGAGTTATGTGTTCTGTATGTGCCTTTGTGTGTGTGTGTTGGATTCTGTGGGGTTTTTGTGTGCCTTTAGTTGTGTTGTATTGGGTTGTGGTGTTTCTCCTTGTGCTTTTTTGTGATTGTGTTGATTTGTGGCTTTTATCTTGTGTGTGTGTGTGTGTGTGTGTGTGTGTTTTCGTGTGCATTCCTGTGGTGTTGTAGGGGTTTTGTGGTGTCTTTATGTCCTTGTGTGGGTTTTAGGGGTTTTGTGGTTTCTGTGGGTTTTGCGCCCGTTCTTATATGAGTCTGTGGTTTCAGTGTGCGTGGTTTTATGTGGGTTTGGGTTTTCTGGAGCATTGTGGGTTTTGTGTGTGTCTTCAGTGGGTTTGTGTGTTTGTATTTGTTTGTGTGTGGGGTTTCTGTGGGGTTTTTTATTTTTGTGTGTGTTTTTTGTGGTCTCTGAGTGTGGTTTTTCTGTGCTTCTGTATTTGTTCTTGAGTGGGTTTGTGAGCGGTTTGTGTGCGGTGTGCTTGGGGGTATGTGTTTTTCTTTCCTCTTTAAAATGCCATGTTTAATATTCATAAAGCATTTTTTTTTGGGTGGTCTAACTTTTTTTTTCTACATCAGTAACAAAATTTCCCAATAAAACGATAGAGTTCTTTAACTTACTGTATGGGACTCTATTTTAGGATTTTGGAATTGCATTTTTGTTGTCTTCAACCGTATTGGGAGGAAGGAGGGATGGCATGTATCCGTGACTCTAAGGTAAAATCCTAACAATAGAATTTTCCTCTATTTTTCCACGCCATTTTCCTGTTCGCAGTTGATTGCAAAAGCTGAAAGGATGCGACTGGAGAAGACTCAGCAGACAAGCAAACACATTCGATTCACTGATGAGAACTGACCAGGATTGATGGTGAGCTTGGAAGTGAACTGTAGGTGTTTCAAACAAAACAACCACAACCAGCCCCCACAACCACCACTGCTTACAGCAACTAAACCTGGGCCCTTGGAGCCATAACTCTGCAGACTGCGAGTGTGAAGATGGTTCTGAATCCCATTTTTAATAGGCTGAATGTTTACTGCTTCTGAGCCCTTAGGTAAAGCTTTTTGGAACGTGTGTATTATGAGATCTTCCTCTAGTTCACTTCCAGTTTGTTGGGATTTTTTTGTTTGCTTGTTTTGTTTTCTTTTTTTGGTTTGTTTTTGTATGTTGAAGTTTTATACACTAGGGTATAAAATAAAATGCTTGAGAATTTCAGTTGTGTATCTCTAATTCTTGCATTTTCTTTATGATACTGTAAATAATAAAAGTGGTTAATGCTACATAAACCCCTCTAGGCCTCTTTTTAGTCCATCAAGCTGTTCCAAAATAGAGAATAATCTTCCATTATTTTCAAGTGGGTAAGGCTGACAGGAAATCTGCCATTGAGAAGTCTGGAAGAAAATTTACTTGTTTGTATAAATACACACTAAACTGAATTGAGACTTCTTTTATTTTTTAGAAGAATCTTCAGAGGAAGAAATAAGAATTATCTTTGATACATCTGGTTACTCACTTGCAGATAAGTGTTCAGGTTGTGTAGTTCACAGGTTAGGAAGATGATTTTAATGGCTTTAAAGTATTTAATGGGAGACTGGCAATCTTGCTATAAAATTAAACAAAAAATTAGAATTCTCTACAAGGTTGCACTTGTGTGTGACTAAGTCTGCTGGTTGGAAGGGAGTGAATGGAAAGAGAATAGCAGTGATCAGACTGAAGGTAGTAGGAATACAGAGGGGAAAAGTGCAAGATAAGGGACAAACTTTCGGGGCTGGAGGGAAAGAGCTGATGGTTCTTGCAAATCGTGTATGGAGGATTCCTCCCAGAGGACTGCAGGGGGAAGGCAGGAATTAACCTGTATGCCAGGCACTCCTCCAGTATTCCTGTTCAATCCAATTGCAGCATTTTTAATTTGTCATTATTTAATCTTTAACTCCTCTCTTACCGTAGGTGGATGAGAGATTTGGTGACAAGGTAGAGAATTTTGATACCTAACTGTGAAAATAATTGATCCATGGATGTCTTCCAGGCATCTAGCCTTAAAGACAGGAGGTTTTCTTTTTCCCTTTGTGATGTGAAGGGAAAAAATAAACCAAACAGCCTACCCTGGGTAAAGTGTTTGGGATTTTGCTGCTGAAATTCATTTAAGTCAAAAATATACTCATGTTATAAATAATTCAGGTCATAAATGATTCAGGCTTTTTATATTTGGTGGAGAGTGGAACAGAACTGCAAAAGCATAACTTTGAGAGTTTTGCTCTTTTATCAATAATTCCTGACTTGAACACATAGAACTCACCCTTCTGTTCCTTTCCATATTTATAGAGGTTAATTCTTTACACTTAAACATCAGTTTTATTTTTCTCCTTTTCCAAACTAGTGCAGCAGTCTGCTTCAGCAGGAGAGGTCAGTTGGTGTTTAATACTTCCTGAAGAAGATAGTAACAGAATTTTTGCCATGTAATTCGAAAGTCAGGAATGGAGAGGATGGTCTGGATGTTTTTACAAAAGAAGCTTGGATTCTCAAGTGTGCCAGAATGGTTTGTCTATTTTTTTTTCTTTAAGTACACATGACAGTTAATTGCTGCTGCTGTTGTCCCTCCCGTCATATGCTCAAGAGTCCAGCTGTTGAGTTTTACCAGTTCTAGAATTGCATCCCCATACTTGTTTGACCTCTAGGGACTTCCCAGAGTGACTTTTTCCTCTCTTTTTCCCCAAGGAATAAGTTTTATTTAAAAATTCAGGATGATAATGTAAAATTATAGAAATTCTTAACCTTGAAGTGCTCCTTTGTTGTTGCTGATTTTCCTGTCTCCCTGGACTGAGTGTTTTGAAATAACATCATTACAGTACCATCCCTCTGCCTGGAGCAGAACTCAGCATTGATTCTGCTCTTTGTGACCCAGCACGGGGCTGCATCTGAAATTATTTTTAGCACTCATACTTTTACCTCTGTTCCATGAGTTGCAGCAGCAGGACTGTTTTTAGTGGAACATGCACCTCGCACTCCAGGGTTTCTCGACCTGCTGGTTTTCAATAGCCAGTGGCCCACAGTCAGCACAGTATCCCACTCACAACGTGATGCTAGTGTACCCCCTTCTCCCTCCTATCTGTCCCTGCAGTGTGGAAAAGCCTTTTTACACTTGATTTTGCACCTTTTGTTAATGTTTGTTCGACTGTCCTCATCTTGCTATCACCTGTAGCAAGCCTGTTCTGCCTGGTTTATTTTACACAGTGAGTACTTGTGTTCTGGGGGTTTTTTTACCCTTAAGATATTCTCTGTATCCTAGTTTAAATCAGACTTCAAGGCATCCTTGAAAGCCAGCAGGTAAGTAAATTACCTTTTTCTAGAGAGGCTGTAAATCAGATTAGAACATTAGCTTCTGATAGATGACAAAGGCACTTGCCTGCCCAGGTCCCTGAAAACATAGGTCAGTGTCATAATTGCTTTCTTAACGGTACCATGGTGTCTAATGATCTCAGGCAGGATTAAATCATGGGAATAATGCTGCACCGTGCTGGAAAAATAATTAGATAAGGTATGCTTGGGTGACTTTGAGATGTGCCTGAGTGAGGCAGTAATGTGGTTATCTTACCTACAAGCGATGGATTTGCTGTGGATGGTGTAAGGAAGTTGCCAGTTCCCAGGGGACTTGGCAGCACACGAGTTTTCCATAGTTTCCAGCAGAGCCAGGCCTGCTCTTGTATTTATCCCTCGCTTTGCTGGGACCGGTGCTGACTGCATAGTTGGCACGCGGAGCTGTCGCCCAAGTCACAGCAATCCCGGCAAATCCAGGAGAAAATGAAGCGGGAGAATCTGGGAGAGCTTTGCTGGCCGTTGTCAAGGTGACTGGTTTTTTGCTGGACAAACACTGCTGTGCTTTTATGGCATTTTGAGTGGAACCAAACAAACTCCTGAAGAGGGAAAACAAGTGGGAGAAGGGTAAAGGGAAGGGACAAACTATCCCTGGCACTTGGAAGTGAGTGGTGTCTCTGTGGGCAGAGGGGCTGGCTACCTGGGGTCTCTCTTCCCTAGCCCTGTGCACCCCTTGGAGGCTGCTGGCTGGCAGGAATGCTGTTTCCAAACGTTTCGTTGCAGTGTGCGGTCCTGGTGATGTGTGCAAAAGAAAGGACTTGGAACGCAGTGAGGAGTCTGATGGGAAACGCCTTCCAGTAGGGTGTGATTTAATTAAGGTCGTTTAACTACCCCTTTTACCATTCTGGATTGGGGCAGGAGCTGTGACTCCATCCTATTTAGAGGATTTTCTTCTAACTTCTTCTCCAAACTTCTAATTAAGACCATTCCCACTGATGGGTCACTACCCTGAGACGGCAACTCTCCGAGTCCTTGGCAGTATCTAATCCTTGCCCTGACTGCCTGCGGAAAGCCAGGAGGGAGGGTGGCGGCCCCGAGGACTGTCCACGGGACAGGGAGGCTCCTGCCTGGGCTGGGCTGAGGGGCCTCCAGGGACCAGCAGAGGGCAAAGCTGCTCCAGCTGTCCTGGGCTGGAGGCGCAAACAGGGCTGGGGACAGCTGGGCTATCCCGTAGATGAAGTTACATAGTTTTATTTTGGGGATGAAGAATGGTCCGCTTCTCCTACCCTCTGAATAATGAATGAAGCAGATACGGTTGAATACCTTTTTGCCTCTGTGCCTCACACAATGTTCTTCTTCTTTGTTTCAGTTTGTTTTCCCCCAGCATGGCTGGTACTTTTGTTTCCCTTACTTGTTAGACACTGAAACATGGTTCTTCTAGATAACATGACTTTTTTGTTACCTGGTGCTTTGTATAGTACTTTTTTGGTGAGTGTTTTGGGAATAGAGCCACTCCCTCAGATCTTGCCCATCACATCTGGTGCCTCAATAGGTAACTTGTAAGATTTAGCCTAGAAAACATTTTCTATGTGCACAAATACGAAGTGTATTTGACCTGTTGGTTCAGGTCTGTGTATGCACCAAAACACTTTTTGATGTAAAAACAGAACTGTGGAAAAAAAACAAGTCAATCTCTTGAAAAAATTAAGCAAGAGGGAATTAATTTCCATTTTCTTCTTGGTTCACGTAATCTCCCTTTTCCTTTACTATCTTCCTTTTATGCCTGTTCCTTCTTTCTTTGCCACTGGCTGCCCAGATTGAAGGTGAACCCCTTTCCCTCCAACTCTTATGGCCTGAAAACTCTCTTGCTCTGATCCATCTCCTTTTGCCACGCTCTTAGACTCATGGAAAAACCGGAATAACGTGATTAGAATCGGCAAAATATTGAAAATGATTTGGGTGTTGAAACACGCGGTTGTGTAGCCTAATTTGGTTTAGACTATGTCTATAGAGGCATTTCTATAGCCACATCTCTGTCTCAGTACAACTATATATAGGTACAGCTGCAGTGGAGAGCGGGTCATCCGCAGCTTCCAGCAGGGAGACACATGCAGAGCCACTTTGCAGCTTTTAAGCCTGAATTTGGCACCACATCCCCTGTGTCAGGTGCCCTGATTACCACTCCTGTGCTGCATTCTATATCCTATTTGTTGCCCAAGTGTTTTACCGTGGGCACATAGCTTGTTGCTGGATTGGAATCTTGCCTTCAGGGGAACATGACAGTGTCTCCCACTCTTTTAAACTCCTGCTGTCTTGCTTTGTTGGTTGGGAACTCCATGTTTATTTTGTCCTAAATTATATATGTGTAATTATATATATGTGTATAATTTCTTTTGTTGTGCCAAAGCAACAATTTTAAGGGAAATTCAAATAGGTCAAAGCAACTGGTAGCTGAATGGTGCGTGCAGGAGAGAGAGCACCCTTCCTTAGGGTGCTTCCTGGGGAGTTTCTATTGGAAAGGGGTGGCTGGAGCTTTCACAATGGGGAGGTATGGCTGTGAGAGCTAATGCTGAGTGTGGTCACATGGTATATGGAGAGGATAAGTTGGACCTTGGATGTGAGGTGGCACTTTATGGGAGGAAATGGAGATATTCCTGTTGAAGCTGGTGGTGAGTGAGACTGGGAGAAGAGCAGTGTTTCTGCAACTGTTCTGCTGGCATCCTGCACTGGAAAAAGACAGCTTGCCCAGAAAATGTTCTTTCTCTCCACTATCCCAGGGGGAAGGCTGCTGGATGGCAGACAGTGTGTCCTGCTGTGTGGGCAGATGTTAATCAACCTGTCTCACCAGAGTTGTTCTGATTTTGGCTTTTCCAAATCTCCATGGCTGCTTCATCCAGAGAGCTGCTAACCCAGGCCCAAAGGGTTAATTTTAAAAACAGTGTTTTTCCTTGTGTCTCAGCACTGTCTGGTTTTTGCTGTGATGGGGATGAGGAATGACAACGTGCCACAGGGGAGCTGTTCTTGTGGGGTTTGCATCGTGCCTAGAGCCAGCCTGGAAAAATCCCAAGAGGAGCTGACCCGCCAGACCCCTGAGATGTCACCAGCTTGACGAAGCAACTCGGCTTCCCAATGACATGAGCTTTCCAGTTTTTTGGCACTCCCCTCTCCTTGCATACTACTATGCTTCCTGAGACGGATCTGAGGGAGAGGGCAGGCTGGTGGCTCCGTGCATAGGCAGGGCAGACCCTTCTGCAGGGGCTGCACGTGCAGCCATGGGTCACGGAGAATCTGGCTGATATTCTTGGCCTCAGCAAGCTGACTCCATTGTGTGACTGCAGTGTCTCTTGGGAACATCCCGTGTCTGCTGTGGAAAAGGCAAGGAATAATTATGTCAGAGAGAAGAGACGTTATTTTTCAGTGACGTGGCTGTGCTGTAGATGCTCACAGAACAGCTTGCAGGGATCTCTTGGAATGAGTGGGCATGTTAGGTACCTTACTGTGGCCAAATACAGATGTTTCCAAATTAATATGGCTATTAAATAATTACATGAGAGAACAGCAATCTCAGAAGCCTCCATGGCAAAAATCTAGTGAGACCACGTACTTGCTTAGAGTTTTTTGGTCTGATTTTTAAAAGCTTTTTCACGCAGCACAAAAGCCTCTTCTGCCATTTTGAAGCTTAGCACAGAAATATAGATGCAGCTTCTAAAGCGTATCTTCTCCATAACATCAAAATCAAAATGAGGATCTTGACATTTGGACAGGACAAGATAAAAGACTAAAGCCAGGCTGTGGCTTTCAATATCAAAGTACAAAGCCCAGCATAATATGACACTAATCTATGCGATAGCGTGGGCAGCTTGAGGCCCATCAGGTCCATCTGATGAGGTTCTGCCACCATCCCATCTGTTTTGTGTTCATCTGTCACCGAGACTCGGAGCCACTGGAGAGGAAAAAAAACTGGCAGTGTCATGCTGTGGTTTTTCAACATCATTATGAGCAGTGTGGGAATTGCTAGAGGTTGTTTTCTGGTGCTTGTCAGGGGCATCCAAATGTTACGTGGGGGAAAACCCACTGGTTTTATAAATCCCCCTTCATCTGCCACTTAGGAGTAAACACTGTTGTTATCCATCAGAATTTCTAGCCCGAAAGGTACAGTTAGATTGTGTTTCAGCTCTTCCTGAACTAGAGGAGATGATGTGTGTTGTGCTTGGTGTGTCAGCTTCCTCCTGGTACAGTTTAAATCATGCTGTAGGCTCCACTAGAGGAAAAGGGTACAGTATGGACTCCCTTAGCTGGAATGTGCTGGTATTGCTCCATTCAGTTGCCTTAAAGCAAATTGGATGAAGACTGGGACAACAGCAGATGCTAAAAGGAAGAACGAATCAGAGCAGCCACGTACTCGGTGGGACTGAGGTTTCCTTGAACTCCACACCCATCTCCAGCGGTTGGCACTCAGGGAAGATTAAAAAACACCAAGTAAAACATGCTGAAAGTTCCCAGAAATAGCCCCCTAGCCTCTGGAGTGCAAAGTATGTCTTTTACTGCTGCTTATTATCCCTTCTAGCAGGCTCTTTTCCAGTCCTTACTGAAGAGTAAATGCTTTTTCTGTATATTCCCTGCGGGCTGCCCTACTTTACCTCATCACGGGGGAGATAGAAAACACAGTCCTCTGCAAAATATGCTCGTCACGATTCCTAATTTTCTTGATCAGAGGTGAGGAAGCCAAGCCCCGAGCCCGCTGAAATCCCCGGGCAGCCCCAGTTCAGCTCCGCGCGGCGGGGGCTGCGGCTTTGGGAGGTGAACACCCCAGGCACAGAGAAGTATTTCGGACATTCCTCGCAGGTCCTGGCACGGCTCGCCGTCCCGACCCTTTCTGTGCCGCCTTTGTTCTCCAGCAGTTTCCATGGTGCTCCCGCTTTGTGTGCAGACCTGTCTGCAGGCAGCACTCCTCTCCATCACGCCGCACCGGCTGAGCTCCCGAGGCGGCGCATCGCACTGCGTGCCCGTGCTGCAGAGCTGCCAGGCGCCAGGCACCAGATCCTGCAGCCTGGCTCACGGGTAAACCTTTGGGAAGTACGGATTGGTGTTTTTTAACGGAATTGCGCGATTATAGGTGAGAATTCAGCTCAGCTTTTCGCCTGGCACTTTGCTAGAAGTGAGAGGAGGGCCCTTATCCAAAGGAGTTGGTGCTGTAAAATGGAAAAGCAATAGAGGCATGACAAGAAGGAGCAGCCATGCTGCTTGCTGCAGCACTCAAATTTTGTCTTCATCTGGCACCGGACGTGACAGCTGATGATCCATAGATGTAACACAGCATCATTCCCCTCACACAGAGACTGGCAAGGATGAGGGCGAGCTCCTTTAGCTGTTATCTCGCTGTTAATTCTCTGCTAGTTGTTCTGCTACTGGAGCGCTGACCCCCTTGAACGGCATCAGCAGGGAGGGACTCCTGGTCCTCGTGTCAGGTACAAAGTCAGGAGGCTCAGTAACCTGGCCCCCGGTATTTGTGCCTAGAAATAATATCCCTCAGGAAACCCGGAGCTCTGAGCCTACTCAGAGGATCACAGTAGAGCGCTTAGAGCCTGATACTAGAAATATTTCAGTGAGAAAACCAGTTCTCTGAATCTTACAGGCTGTTCATCCGAAAGGAACTGGAGTGTAAAATCACTGCCCAAGTGGAAAAGCAGGCGAAAGGGCAAAGCTGTGCCAAGGGGGGATTCCAACTCCAGGCACAATGGAGAGTACTTTAAGTGCTGCGAACAAGGCTGCGGGTCTGTTAGCTGGCTGTGTACAGGAATGAAATTTGATCCAGGACCTGCAGATATCAATAAGAAATACAACAATATTAGAGTTAATATCAAAATATAGTACCCAAGGACACAAGGGTGGCTTAGAAAGAGATCTCCTCGTCACAAAACCTCAATATTTAGAGCAGAAAAATGGTTTTCCTCATTAAGGTGAAGCTTGTGCTGTGTGTTGTGATGGAACAGGCTGCTCCCCAAAGCTGGACATGGAAATGAACGGTTCCTAAGTCTTGGCAGAGGTTTTCAAGGATGCCCAGGAAATTATAATGCCCAATTAAGTAGGAATTGGTCATCCAAGTCCCTTAGGCGGTCCTGAAAATCGCAGCCACTCTGTACTGCATCTAATTTTCAGTCAGATTTTTTCCTTCTGCTTCCCTTTGTGCTCCTCTTCCAGTGCCATCCACAGCTCCCGCTGGCACAGAGCTCTGGCTGAAGCCAAAGGTAAAGACCTGGCTTGCAAACATGGCATTAGAGCAGCCTTGGTGGGGACAGGAGAGGGAATCATCTGTCCCTGCTGAGGCCATTCTGAACTGAAGCTGTTATTTTTTTTCCCCAGCAGGCATCTCTCTCTCACTTTCGGCCCATTTTTGTACCTCTGGTGTGGGAACACTAAGCCAGATCAGCAGCGGAAAAGCGAGTTAGGTTGGGAATAGTGGGGACCATAGGGAGCCTCTCTGCACTAAGTAAATTTTCTAGGAACTTGGAATTTTATTATGTCCTTGATTTTTTTTCCCCAGTAGCTCCCTTCGTGGAATGGGTTGTCCTTGAGTGCAGAGGTGAGGGAAGGCCATCACCGAGCCAAGGTTTGGGAGATGAGAAAGGAGGAAAAAAAGCCTGCTTATTTTGGAAGTAAGTGGTAAAATAGATTTGTAAGAAAACAGAAGGGAAACCTAGTTCTGAGTGTGAGCAGGATCAGTGTTCCAAGCTACCCTGGGAGACACCCTCCAACAAAACCTTTAAATACAGGAGATTTATTCATGGCCAGAGCACTGCTTCCCTCTTGCTTAGGTCTTGATTTTCCACTAAATCCCTCTGCTCTACCCTTCTCAATAACGAAGTCTCCAGTTCCCATCACCCATAATCAGTTGTTATTGCTTCTCAGCCTTCCTCATCATCCAGGTCCATGCAGGCTATGCACGGCCCTGGAGGTCCTGAGCTGCTTTGCCAACCTACAGCAGGCTGGAGATGTGCTGGTACTTGCCAGGAATAAACCTGTTGGTTGTGCACGAGGCATTGTGGTAGGATCTGAGGAGGAGATGTGTCCTTGTATGACAGAGGTCACTTGGACAGATGTTCTCTCTGGAAGTACCAGGAGAGTGGTAACAGAAATAAGATGAGCAGGTGAAACCTTTCTTTTATATGGCTTTGGAAAAATGTCCTCTGCACCTGCAGCGCTCCACAAGTGAGGAGTAACGGTGCTTTCCCGTCACACAGCCGGTGGTTCTTGTTCAGCAAAAGACATGCCAGGTGTTACAAAAAGCTGCCAAGGCGTCAGCAGGGAATGGATGCAGGGATACGGAGCTGGAGCTGGAGGTGGGGCTTAAAGGTATTGGCTAAATCCCGATGCAAACACGACTAAGTAGTTGTTAAATTAGTTAGCAGGTTGGAGTAAATTTAGCATCTCCCTAATGCACTGGAAATCATGGCGACTTTGGAGCGTGTGCTTCCCAAGGCTAGTTTTAGCTGATGGCGCTTGAATGCGGGAAGGCTGGGACAGGGCATCAGTACGACTTTTGCAGAGGAATAATGTTGATTAACAGCTTTCTAACAGCTCGTGCTAAAGAACAAGACTATTTTTGGAAAGGAACTTGAGTGAAGCGGCAAATTCATTCTCTGCTGAATAAGGGGATCATTTGTTTTAATAGCAGATTGCTCCGTTAAGGAGACAGGGATTTTGGTGAGGATTTGTGACACGGTGCCACACTTAAATGTGAGTGAGTGAGTGAGTGAGTGATAGAGTAAAGATTTCCTTGGGCAGGGAGAAAGGCACGGGTGTAGTGAGCTCTCGTGGCTGAAATTTGAGGGTAAATTAGTGTCATTAGTCATTGGAACCACTTGCCTAGGGGTAGCATGGATCTTAACTTTGTGATTTAAATCGCTTCTCTGATGTGTATATTGTAGTTCCACCAGCTGTTTGGGGTTTGTTTCCGAGGGAAATTGTATTCCTAGAAATTCTTGTTGTATGTGGGAGATCAGGCACTCTGATTATAGGGTTTCCCCTGGCCTTAAAATATACATGAATGTAGGCAGCAGGGAAGAATTCTACCTCATTCATTATCTTCCCAGATCATGTCCAAAAGCCACTCAGGGATTTAAAACCCTGTGAGCAGAGGGTGGGATATGGGGATAAGCACAGCTGAGGATACCCCTGTTTCCTTGCAACCCTAAGCCGCCGGTTTATCCCTGTTTTGACACTTGGAGCCGCAGGGGGAAGGTGCCACAATATGCTGTCATTGAAAACAAAAGCCCCCGCAGGTTCAGCTGTGTGCACGCGTGAGGCGTGTGCGGAGGGGTCGCGGGCAGAGATGCAGGAGCTGTGTCTGTGAGCGGGGGGGGTGCGATCGCGGGTGGGGTGTACCGCGGGGGTGTGTGTGTGTGTCGGGGGGAGGACGAG
>VZRJ01004413.1:51513-208844 GCA_013397565.1 Ptilonorhynchus violaceus
CCCGCTGGGTGCGGAGAAGCGCGGGATACGGGGATGCGAGCGGCCCGCAAATGCATCGGCAATTAGAGGTGGGCAGGTGGATGGTGGAGCGAGGGATGGTTTCTGTTCTATTCGGTAAAGAAGTCCACTTTGACTAACATAACCCAAAATCCCGTTCCTATGCCCAAATCGTTTCAGGCAGCACCTGCGCAGGTGTGCTGTGCCCGCACGGTCACACGCAGAGGGGAGCGCAGGCACGCGTGTCTAACTTCACAGTGGTGCAGCGTCGTGCTGCATCACCGCCGTAGCAGAGCCCAACCAAAGGCATGAATAAAATCTTAATTAACGTAATGCAGCAAATTCCAAGAGGCTGTTGCCGCTCTTGCTGGATGCAACGCTTTTCGGCTCGCATCCCTCCCCGTGCAAGGATGGAGCTCTGTTCTTTGCGGCGGCTGCTGCATTAATTTACATTTGGAATGGTGAAGTTGGTCGCAGGAGTTGTTTGACGAGGATTCTCGACCCGGCTGGGTCGGTGAGGCCGAGCTGCTGCTGAGTGTCTGCGGAGTTCATTCCACGAGCACTTGGTGCCTCCTGAAAATGGGAGAGGCAGAAATGGAGGGACGCGGTGCCTGGGTGTTCGGTTTGCGCTTTCCTGCTAAGGCTGTAATGTCACGGTGGTTATTAATAAAGAAAATAAGGTTAATAAAGGAAAAGCTGTTGTAAAGGAGGATTCCCAGTGAATAATCAGATTAGCGTAGTATGTATGTACTCAAACGTAAATCCAAATATAAATCCTATCCTGCTCTTTTTTTTTCCCCGCTATTTCACTGGTGGTACCGTTGATGAGGCAGTCTCGGGGGTCTGGAGTTGGGACAGGCATTTGAGAGTCTGGTGGAGTATTTAAACTTGTCAGTCCCCTGACATGCCGGAAGTTCAGGCTGGGCAGCTTCAGCAAAAAGGCCTTTGTGTGGGTTTGCTTATGACTCCGGCTGGAAATGGCACAAGAACAGCTGCCCCCTTGACCCAAGTATTTTGGCACTTCCTGTTCCCTTCCCTGCTGGAAGCCACAAGAAAAAGTGTCCCTAGTCCTGAAGTTTGGTTTTAGGAGGGTGAATGACCAGCAGGGATCTCTCCAGTTTATTGCAACCTTGTTGTTGGTGTGATCAACAGTACCAGCAGGACAGGTGAAGAGTGTTGAGGATGGAAAAGAAATTCTAGGTAGTGGAGGAAAGGGCTGGGGATGAGGACCCCAGGCACGGGTTTCTCTTTGCCTGTAACTTAGTCTGTGTTCTTACTGAGAGCAGGTAAGCAGTATCCTTCCAAGCAGTGACTGATACCTTTGGAAACAGTTTTTTTTTCCAGGATCCTCATCATTTCGGGTCTTTGGTTTGCTCCTCAGCAGCTGGGAAACACGAGGTTACCAATTATTTATTGCTGCACATCCTGCAGCAAACCCAGCCCGCTGCATTCTCCAGAGCGTTCTGAATTGACTTCTCATGGGGTTATTCATTTTACATGAGAAAGAAATGAGTAGCCTGAATTAGTAGGCAGAAATTACTCCCAAAAAAATTGACTACTACGCTTGTTTTACTGTCTTCCTCTGCATTTTGTCCACTCTATATTTAGAATTATTTTTAATTGCGTTTAGAAAGGAATGACTCATCGGTCATGTTTCTCTGAACTATGTCTGGGGTAGAGTCTGGTATTTATTTATTTAAATTTTTGCTGCCCTTCAATAAGACATCATACACACAGCTTATTGGGTGACCTTCACAGGAGTGGGAAACTCTGTGGAAAAATTCCCAAAGCCGCTCCAGACCAAGGTAAAGAACGCAACACTGGCAGAAGTCAATCTGTTTTCCTATAAATCACTAGCACTCTCCCACTTTACCAAGCATTTCTTGCATCCTTAGGAGAGGAGAAGAGTACAAACCAAAGGCAAGTGAGCATGTCTGTCTGAAACTGTTGTACTGACTTTCGTTATCACATTGCACTTGTCATGATAATGCTGAATGAAAACTGAAATTGTGCTGAATTCCCATTACATGGGGGCCTTTGGGAGGTCCTTGAGGTTAATCTTGTCTTGCAGCTTGAGAGCAAACCTCACTGAAGAAGCAGTTTGGACCAAATTGCTACTTGTGGAGTTTTTACTGTGTCTTTCAGTTCATCTAAGAGATCTTTCGGTGTGTCCTTTATTTGAAATATATATTGGGAGCACTTGCAGAACCGAGGACAATATTTGCATCTGTGAACCTGTTTTAGCAAGAACTGTCTTTTACCTTAATCACCTGCGTTATTACATTTAAGTTGGGCTTAAGATAGTGCAGTCGAGATACCAGTGACGTTTGTTGTATAAAACTTCAGAATAGACCACATAAAAGGCCAAACTGTTGTAAATTACACCATGGAGACCATTGTATTACGAATAGGATGGAGGTTGTTTCAGCAATTGTCATGTGAGTTATTTCTGCTTGTTTTTCCTTTTATTTGTCAGTGCTGCACTTATCAAAAGGAAATTTAAGCTCTTCTCGCATTAAAAAATATACCCACTTCAATAAAATTTGCACACCAAATAGCGTCTTGCATCGGCACATCGCGACGCTCAGGTACTGCTCTCCCACGGCACCTGAGCGTGCAGGAATAGATCAATGATCCCAATCCATTATCTGGTATGGAGAGAAAGTGTGCGGGAGCGTCTTTCATAGTCGGTTAACTGATCTCAGGTCAAGTTCCTTATCATCAAGCAATGTACAGTACTCACATGTTAATTGTCCTGCTGTCATGCCTTATTGATCCCCCGAAATCCCTTTATTGCATCTGATTTTCTTTTGGTAAGACACCTGTCTGTAAAATAATGCCTGGATCTCCTCCTTTGTTGTTGTTGGGTTGTTTTGTTTTTTTTTTTAACGTCTCTTAATATATGGTTGGATGTATTTGGAAATCCAAAAGGACATGGATGCTTCTGGGATTCCAAACCCGTGGTTTGGACTAAGAACCAAAACTGGAGAGAGAATAACAGGTTCGGATGAAGAGTGCTGGTGTGGATGTGGGGAGGTGCGGAACAGAGCTCCTGGCATTCTGCTTCTCCGAGGATGTTTGCATGGTAAAAGGGCCCTGTATTGTGAATCCATCCAATTCATCTCAAATCCTAGAGTTTTCCAGCCTGTCAGCTTATATGAGCTCTTAATAGATGCATGTTAGTCAGTATGAGGTCAGTTCCTAGAGCTTGACGAAAATCTGTTCCGGGGACACTTCAGTTGGTGTGGGACTGCAGGAACCGGTTTTCTTATTTCCTTTTCTCTAGGAGTTTCCCTGTAACGCTGCTGGATTTTGCCTCTTTTATACTCCGATACATTTTTTTGTCCCCCTAAAAGCTTGTATCCCACTGCACTCTTAGAGGTTGTCTTCCAGACCATTCATAGCACTATGACTGTTCATATGCTACTGTTGTGCTTTGGTCCTGCCTTTTCTAATCCACTGCCCAGGTTTTTCTGTACTGCAGGATGTACTTTGTCCCCTACTAACAATTGGCAAGACTTGAGGATATTTTAAGCTTCTCTTTCATGGGTGATTTAGGCTGACGCCTCTTCCAGCCTGTCTTTGCTTTGGACAGCATGTCGTTCGCCTTCACATCTTTGCTGATTCTGATTCTAGTTCCATAATTTCAAAAATAAGATTGGTTTGAATTCCATATTGTCAAGGTTTCTTTGAACTTTAATTTGATTTAAGCTTATTTTTAATTTTACCTTCTGTTACCGTAAAGGATTAGAAGTAATTTGCTGGGAACTGCAATGACTTGAAAAATCAGCGTAGTGAGGCACTCGCTTGGGTGGCACAAAGCACAGAGCAAAGCCAACATCCATCAAACCGAACATTTCTATTCCACTGAACCCTGTCTGCCATATCAAAGAGAAAAGGGTGCTAGGAAATGTCTTCCCACTGAATGGAAATGATGAAATATAAAACATAATGAACCTGCTGCATAATAAATGTAGGCTAATGTAGGAAAAACGTAATTACAATTAGTGCGTAAATGACTACGTGTGTCGAGATGGCATATAAAAATTACTGTGCTACGGCTTTATTTGGGTTGCAAAATCAAGCACCAAGTAGTTATAAACTTATAGAATTAAGACACATGAAGATTTACTACTTCCATGAAAACCCCTTCCACGTGAGCTACCACTTTTAACTTGCTGTGGAAGGGAAGAATTATAGGTTTTAAATTCACGTTCCAATTGGGTCTTCTCTTGGTTTGCAGAAAAAAGTGTGGATAAGCAAAATGAAAAAGGGAAAAATAAAGGCAGTTCCAGGAGGGCATTAAATGTGCTCCCAGACTAAGTTAGTTGAGTAAATAGTTTCAGGTGTGCTGATGTTTGTGGAATATTGAGGTTTGCGAGCCCTGGTGCGAAGGGAAACAAAGTTCTGCAAATGTTATTCCTCACTCTGGAGTGTATAAAAGAGAAACGATCATTTTGTACGTCTCAAAGGGACTGTGTTAATTACACCAGCTGGGGCTAATCGGACAGGGGCTTCTTACAGAGATTTGCTGCACCTGGGGGTGGAAGGCAGCTACAAGTAGATGCTGCCTCGGGGATTTCAATGGGACTGTGGGGCTGCTCCTAGGACACACAGGTAAGGGCTTGCTTTGTTTTTAATATTTATTTAGAGATACTGAGGAAACAGGCTGAAGTGAGGATTGTGATTTGATGCTGATTTGTGCATCGGTTCTACTGTATTTCTGTTAGAGAGGTGCTGTGATGTAGAGTTTATTTGCAGACATCCTGTTTTATATGGATTATACCCTGGGGAAAGAGTAGAGGGTTTGATTGTTGGGGGTGGTTTTTTTCTTTCTGTTATTTAGTGTGTGGTTTTCTATTTTTTGGATATTTTTATTTTTTTTCCTTCTTATTTTTATTGTTTCTTTCTTATATTTTTTGTCTCTTTCTTTTTCCTCTCCTTTTTTTTTTTGTTTCCTTTTTTAATTTCCTTTTTTTCCCAGTGTTGTTCCCTCCCTTACAAGATTTATAATTGATCATGTTATTGAAGGCTGACTTTTGGCTGTTGATGTTCAGATTTTGTACTTTATAGACCAAAACTTTATGGTTTCTTAGAACAAGTCTCAATTGCGGATGCTTCTTCCCTCAGGGATTTTCCCGCCATTTTTTGTGGGGAGGGGGTTTTCCCGCCATTTTGTGTGGGGAGCGGCTGCCTGCTATTTTATGTGGTGAGGTGGCTCCTGACATTTTGTGTGATAAGGGGCCTGCTCCCCATGTTGTGTGGGGTCTTCTCACCATGGGGCTGTGTTGAGGGGGCTGCCCTCCGTGTTGTGTAGTGGCCTGCCATTTTGTGTGGTTAGGGGGTTCCCAACACATTGTACGGGAAGGGGGCTCCCGCCATGTTGTGTGGGGAGGGGGCTGCCCGCCATGTTGTGGGGTCTGTACTAGGGTTGTAGCCACTTCTGATTGGGGTGCACTGGGATGGGAGGCGAAAAAAATAGCACAGGTTGCTTTGATAAAAAGCGGCAACTGCCCACCTCCTGTCCAAGAGGATTTGCTCATTAAGCTGGCTGTTAAGTAGCGAAGGAGTTGCGCTTCTGCCCAGTAAGTAAAAAGCCTGAAAACACACCAAAATGCCCCCACTCTCCAAAGCCCTCAAAAGACTTTGTGAGCTTTTCCATGCTGATCACTACATATGTCTAGTGGAAACACAGCTTGTTGCTTTTAATATTTGTGGCTTTGTTGCCTGTTGAGGTGAGACCTTTGTGAAGTTACAGTACAGCTTTTTGCAGTCACAATGGACATACCGTGTCAGTATTTAAGTTTTATTATGAAGTATTTTTTACCAAGTGTTCTTGGTAGAGGACTTTAGGCTTCATTTTGGGGTGACCTGCTGTGTGAGGCTGCCTCAGAAACCAAAAGGAAGGGGTGTTCTCTCTATAACACTGACTGGGAAATGTGCTGTAGAATCCTCTTGGTTAAGTGTTAATAAAGAATTGACTAACGGAGTGGGCAAAATACTCTGCTAAACACAATATGTTCTGTTCTGATGGCTGTCCTTTCGTTCCCTTTTATCCTTCCTTCTGAAGTGTATGATTGTCCTTACTGGGATGGTGAGTCAGCTGGGAACACAGAAACAACTGTGGTATCCAGCAGGATGCAGACTTCAAGATATAACCATATTCAAAAAATAAAACTATTTAAGGAAAGGAGAGGAGGTGTGAGCTAGAAATTGCTGTTCATTACCCTCTGGAGATTTATGAACTCGGGTGGGAAAAGCAGGCTGTATCCCAGATCCAATGTTGGTGCACAGATATTTAGAGCTTTGCAAGTGTGCATCTGACTGAAACAGTCTGACAAAATTTCTTTTGAAGAGCTTCAGAGCCGAAAGCTGAGCCTTGCTCACTAGAAGTGTCACGAATAATCCTGGACACGAAAAAGGGTTACGGCAATATTATTTGTTGTCTCTGCTTATACAGTTTGGTTATTTACTTTATTGTATTTTTTTGTTTCTTTTGGCCATCTAGTCTTGAAGCATTTAGATTTATCTGCAGAACTTGACTGATTCTAAAGAGAAGTAGGAGTACAGTATGTCATGAGGCAGTTCAGACTTCCTATATTAAAGGAATCTTTGTTTATGCAACAAGGATTCATTCAGCAACATCCCCCTGCACAACATTTTGGCTAAGTGTTTGCCACGTTAACACTTTGCATTCAGTTCTGCTGGGGTAAATAAAGGTACAGCTACCTTGAAACTCATGACCTGTCCCTTCCAGGGTTGTCTTTGAATGGTGCTTTGGCCTCTGATAACCAAGGTGAATTCCCCCAAGTTATGTGTTGCCTTTAGCGTTGAAGTTGTGCTTGCTGAAAACTGGCAAGAAGCCTTACAAAATGCATCCCTTTCTTAATTTGAGCTTTATTTATTATGATAACCTGGGTGTTTTAAGGCGATGTTTCTGGGGTAGAAAGAAGAGTATGCTATGAACAGCATGACCTCATGGGGTGTGTGTGAGGCACGTATTCAGGTGAGGAAATGGTTTGCGACCTAAAGTCGTGTCAATCTTCCAAAGGGTGTGAGAGGTCTTGACATAAGTTGTAAATCCTGTTAGAGAACTTGAATCTCGTGGGATGTTTACAGGCATCTGATGGATGGGAATGTATTTCAAGCGTTCAGACTGGCTGGGTTCAAACGGGTGACACGGTGCTGTAAATACCCTTGTCGTTTATGTTAGGTCAGATGGCGAAGTGTTGTTTTATGAGCTTACCTCTGAAAAGATGGAGAGTGTCCAGACCTCATTCATCTTCTGCAATGTTTCTAAATGTTGTGGTTCCTTTTTTATGTGAGGAAAAAAAAGTAATTCTAGATTATTTATGTATCTATAGATGTATGTTCAGGAAATAGCAAACTGGGGGCAGTTTGCATTTGACAGCTCCTCCACACCGTCACAAATAGCATGTACTCAAAATCTTTGGGTTAAAAACAGCACAAACACCCCCTCTCCTCGAATGCACTCCCACATATGCAACTCCAAGGGGAAAAAATAAACTTTGCGATTAATTGTGGAGTGTTTTGTATGTGATCTAAACTAGTCGCTGGCTGTTGGATCCCACGAGCAGAACCCTTCTGAAGTATCCTTTGTGCACTCTGTGAGTGTACTCGGAGACATTTTTATTTGTTGTTTTATCTTTCTGAAATCTGGCTTTCCCCCCTTCTCTGGCTGTGGGGTGGCTGCCAGTACTCGGTGACCCGTGACCCTCAGCTGCTGCTGCGCTCAGGAATGCGCCTGGGCTCCAGCGGCGGTGGGTGACGGAGGCTGCCCTTCCCTCTGCTGTGTGCCCAGTGTGGGTGGTGGGAGCTGGCAGGGAGAGGGGCAGGGCTTGGGCAGGAGCAGAACTCTTGTGGCTGCACAGGAGCTTTCTGGGAACTTGAACTTGCTCGAGCTGGATGTGAATAGCCTGGCCTCGGTTCAAGACGGTTTTAGTTCCTGCCGGGAGCAGCAGCTGGTCGGTGCATGGAAGCCAAAGCCTGTGGATTTGCCCGGCGTAGCACTCGGGGGCATCACATGCTGCATGTACAGCCCTTGTAACACTGTAAACGTTGGGAATTTTTAGACCCAGAGTGTGTCACTAATAATTTAGTCTTAGATTGCCTATAAATAGATTCTTGTATCTGAAGCTGCCCTTTAATGAGGCTATTTCTGTCACAGTCAGAGACTTGCACTGGAAATGCTCTACCTGGAATCCCTGCTGGGTTCTTTGTTGTCTTGGTGTGCATTCTCTGCTCTCTCCTGGCTGGCCGGTATTTGGCAGGGAGGGTGTTCCACACAATTGTAAGCATTTTTGATATGGACACTGTTGGAATATACCTGAAAACCAGAATATAGAGCTGACACTCCTGCGTCTGGTTTGAATTTTTCTAACTTTGGTTCTTTACCGAGGGACCAAGAGCACACATGATTTGTCAGATGACAATAATTGATGAAAAGATGCCATTGCAGTCCTATTTTTACCCCCCCATGCCAAGCGAGTGTCAGCACAACCTTCCTCAGGACTTTACTGAGAGCAAGAACGGGCTGTTCCCGAGGGTCACAATGTGCTGAAAGCAAAGGATAATAGACTTTCATACCTGCTGGGTCTAAGCCTTGCGTAAGCAACGTGCACATTTGAGGCTGAAAGTTTCAGAGTAGCCTGTTTTGAGTTGCCACGTCAGATTTTGTTGTGTATTTGTTTGCAAACAGTCAGCATAGTTTAGGAAGGTCTTTGGAGCAGGAGCGCAAATTCCTGCTATTTGAGCACTCATCTCATTCCTGTTACAGGAATAGTGAGGTGTTATGCGTGTCACTTCACCATTAAAGGGGGAATTTCGTATTCAGCAAATCTTTGCTTTGTATTAATCATCCCAATGGATCACTTGCTGAAACAAGCAAAACCCCCAAACAGTAAACTTGATTTTCTGTAATGCTTTTATGGGAATTATGAAGTCGTAAGGATGCCATTGGAGAAAATTATTTATTCGTTTAAAAAAAGAGGGTGAGAAGAACAGATGATCTTAAGTTTCTGTGGTACTGGAAGGACAAAGGGGGAGGCCTTATGGTTCTCAAGATGATGGGTGGGTAAGTCAGAGCAAGTAGAGAGCCAGAAGAGTTGGATATAAATATTTAGAAGTAAAATTACCTCTGCAAAATTCCTGTTGTCTCCAGTGGCTGCCAGTTCCCCTTCTGTTTGTTCAGCTTGAAGAAGAGAGTCTATATTTAGTAAAGCAAATGTGTATGAAATCTATATCAAAGCATTTTGTGTGACACGTTTTGGATGTGGTTGTAAGATTTGGTAGGAGGTGCAGGCACTGTAGAAAATCAATTGATGCTCTATTTTTATAGTATGATATTACTTAATCAATTACTTACTCAGCATGGGCTAATGAGGGATAACCTCTTATCCCCCAGACTGACATTGCTCCTGGCAGGTGATTTTGTTGCTTCTGGTCTTGGCACACGTGTTTGAACTGAGTTGATGCTCTTGATGAAACTCTTCGTCACTTGACAAAACTGGGCTCTCTTCTGCAATGGTACTTTGAAAAACACCAGATTGCCTGAAAGGCTGCTCATGATTTGTGCAGAGGTGAGGGGCAAACCTTGGCATCTCCAAGTGTGGTGCTGGGGGTGGAAGAAAGGTCTGGTTATCTGTAATGTGACCTGACACAGCCTTTGCTGCAACTAAACATAGTTTGGTATTCTGTGCACCTGTCAGCCTGCTTCTTGCTGTGCCCATTTTGGAGGGGTGCACACAAGCCTAGGCCTTTACCTGGACCTGGCTCCCACACGTTTGAAGGGCAGTTGCTCTCCTTTTTGTGTTCTGCTAATGGAAAGTTGTTTAAACCTCTTAGAGGATCTGTCCTTTGAGGCATTTGGAAGCTGAGGAGAGAGCCAACCTCTACTACTGCTGTCCCATGGAGCTTTAATTTGAGTAGTGCCTGTGGGAGCTTTGGCACTGAGCTTGCTGGGTGCCTCAGTGCAGCATGCTCATCTCTTCCCTGAAAGTATGGGTGTATTGTATCTGTGATTTCTTTTTCCTTTTCTACAAGGTTTTGCAGATTAGAGGTTCGTTTCAGGCACGGAAAATTGCTGAGCAGCATCATTCTGGGTTTTTTTTTTAAATGAGTAGTAGAATGCCATGATGACTGTGATCCTAATTATGATCTATCAATTTGAAATCCTAGAAATGCCATGCTTTGTAAAAACAAGCTCCTAGTGAACTCTTCGGCTTCCTCCAATACTGTTGCTATGACAAACCAGCCCCAGAGCATAAAGCAATTATCTGTCCAGTCCTGCTGCTATTCAACAAAGATTTGAGGGAGTTGCTCACCTTAGTTGCAGCTACAGCTTAAAACCCCTAATCTAGCCTGTGTTTCTTCTGCAAAAATCACAAAATCCATATTCACTTAAGGGCAGTGAACTTCAGGTCTGCATGAAGAACAGGTTTTTAATACTTTTTAGTTCTACTTTTGGAATGCACTGCCAATGATTCTTTAGAATACGTGGTGTGAGCTTATGTTGGGACACAGATCGTGATGTCAACTCCATCTATGTAAGACACTGGAGAGATAATAGAGCATCAATGCCCATTTTGTCTTGATTTTTAATCCAGGTGGATTATAAATGGAATTTCTAGGGCTTGTATGTGCAGCCTGAAGAATTAATCTCTAAGTGCGCAGTGGCTCATTGATACTGTCTTTGTTAAACAACTCCCAAGAGAAGTTATTTGGTAGTAATAAGTGTTCTGAAGTTGGCTACTTAGAACAGTTGCTCACCTGTAGAATATACAGTGTTGTAAAAAAGGCTAAATCAATTCTTACTCCAAAGAGAACACTGCTTTTTGTTGAAAGATAATTGAAGGTTACATGACGCCTGTTCTTTTGCTATGGTAATATATGTTTTTCAAGATCTAATAGGCGGCAGACCTATCACAGACTTCATACTTCGTAAAGAAATTGCAATGCACCCTCTAGACTTATATTTCCAGTGAAATAGCAAGAGTAGCACACCATGACACTGTTATCTGGAAGAGAAAAATAGGAAAATACTGGCTTAAGGTACCTTCTAAAGAGATATTTTCTTATTGTAGGAAGCTGAAAGGATTAGAGCAGGAAAAGTAAGTATTAAGAAGTCAAAGACAGTAAAAATTTCTTATCATAAATGGGTGTCTTCTAGAATGTGTCTTAAACTCTTAATATCTGTAATTGGCATATTGACTGTAGTTGTCATAAAATAATCCTGACCTAAATGCAGTTACCAAGATAAATGCGTTTTCTTTGATATAGGAGTGAAAAATTAAATCTTGTCCTTTAGAGATGACACAAATATGTATTTTTGGTCCCTCTTTGTAGGCAGATGGAATTATGTATGGCAGAGCACTTACCATGGTAACATAGATTATGACAGCTGAGCCATTGACTTTTTTATACTTAAGATCCAGTGGAAGCCACGGAATAACTATAAAAGGTAACACTTCTCTTGCATTTTTAATTATGTTAATGAGTATGTATTTCACTCAGAGCCCATTTAATGTATAATTTATATAATTTATGCAATGTCAGTATCAAATTTAGATGAACATAAACATGCATGTAGAAATCAGTACACATTTGGAGAAATCCTCCTCTTCTAACATTTAAACACCGGATAAGGATTTGCACTTGGCATTTTGTGTCGGTTTTCTATCCCTCCCGTGGATGGGAAACCTGTGCAAATGTAACTGTATCCCTTGCTTGTCACTAAGTGTCTCTGTTAAGGCTTCTGTTATGGCAACAGGGAAAGCAGTCTTGCATTTAGATGTGTATTGCTTACATTACACTAGTCATTAGACTGAAAAGTTTTTCTCCTTCTACTGCGAAGCTGGAAAACTGATGTGAAAATTTTACACTGGTGGCCAGAACAGTTGGAAACAAGGACTCAGGAAAGATGAAAATCTTTTCTTGTTTTTTCTAAGTCTAAATGAAATGTTGCAGGTCACAGGTGAAGTTACTTTTGTCTCGGTTTAGGCAGCTTTTTGTCTCTATCACCCACAACAAATACAAGTTTTTAAAGGGCAGATCATCATCTATGTCAGTTTAAAAAAAAAAGTGTTTTAAGAAGTCTGTCTCAGGTTTTTGAGATGAGTTGTCATCAGTCATGATTCCCTGCCATGAAAGCTCATGTCTCGCCTCCTTGAGGAAGGAACATTCAGTGATCCTGTTTTACCTGACAAGTGCTCTGCTCAGCTGGCATCAGGCTGCTGCTCCAGGGAAAACGGTGTTGAACCAGCTCTGAAACGTGGTGGAGAGCAGCAGCTACATCCTCTGTGACCCGAAATGTAAGTCCACAGAGTTCTGTTGTTCTGGTTTACTTCATTCTAAAACTGCAGAGATCGAAGACCAGTTACTTTTACTTTGAATACAGGGGGGAAAAAAAAAAACCCTATTAAAGAAAAATAACCGAGCAGACCACCAGGCTTGGTGTTGCCATCAGAGCCCACTATTTGTCTGTGTTGCTAGACACAAACACTATTGAAAAGGATTGCTGGTGTATGTTAGTTGACAAGACAAATATTTCGCTCCTGATTCCAAATTTACATTGTTGGGATTGCTCGTGAGGAATTTGGACACCAGAAGACATGGGAAATGCTTGTGTTTACCCAGATGCACGAACTTTAGAACACAAGTCTTATAACTAGCCAAATATTTGAACAGAGTACGCATTTCAGATATCCTGTGTACAGATGTGTTTGTGTCCTGTTGTGACTGTCCTCTGTGCCTTCCTCAGGTTTTTAAATGCCCTTGCAAAGGAAGGACTGTAGTTAAACACCTCCATTGGGTGAAGAGCCTTCTAGGCTCACGTGTGAGATGACCTTGTTTGTGTAGTTGGACAGTCTCTGGAGAGATAACTCGGTAGGAAAAAACCCACCATGTTCAGCCACTGATGTACAGAATTACTACATTTGTCCCTAAGTGCTTTTTAATTCAATTTGGTTTGGATTTCCTAAGCGTTTTTTCATATTGGGTATTGGCAGTCTTTGTTTACTGTAGATTTGCCGGAGCCAGCAAAGGTTGGACCTATTAAACCCGTATGACAAGACCTCTCAGATAATGAGATCTTGATATTAGTGGCATGTTCTTCTTTGTTGTTACTGTTTTAATCCTGTGAGAGGTTGACTTGACACCTATTGGAGTCCAGATCTTGATTTCATATCTCTCTGCAAAAGCTTGTCAGGTAGCCTGCTGTTTGCTCACACTGAGGAAAATTGCTAGATCTGAGGTAAGAATACAGCTTTTCGCTTTCAAACAGCTGCACCCAGGCATGACAGTTTGTATCCTCACCTCTGGAATTGCCTTGCTGGATTATCAGCTGCTTGCAGGCACAGCTGTATTGGAAGCGTGATTAACTTCAAGGTGCCACTTGTGAGATGGAAAGGTAAGATTAAAAAATGAGCTTTTCATCCTGGTATTGTAGTATTAATGCATAAGTAACTGAGATACTGGAGTAGCTTTAAGCTAGTAATTTATACTTTATTAGAAGAATAAATACGCAGCTTCCAAAATGCCAGTAGCACCATTTTCGTATCAGTTGCTCTGTGGGAGCATCGCTGATTCTACAGCTTTTGTGTGTTTACTTGACATAACTGTGCTATTTGCTGTATTGCTTGGCGATTGCAAACCCTACACATACAAACGCTCTTAAAACGCCAAATTAGAAATGTGCTCGACAATTTGGGCAGGAAGTCCCAAGCAATATTAATTTGAATGACTGATCTGCCCCACAGAGGAAGAAACAAACAGGATGTTTGGCTGAAAGGGTCTTAAACCCAAACCTGACTCTGTCAGCTCTTCAGCCTCATGTTTTGAGTGACTGTGGTTGCCTGTTTGTTCTATTTACTACATATGTTAGGCCAGTGTTAGTGGTTGCTATGTAAATGTGTCCAGAGGGTAAGTTCTATTTAACTGAAGATATTTCCAGTAATAGTGTTGTTTGCTTGGAAGTTCCTGCCTGGCTGTTTTTTATAGAAAGGCTTATCAGATAAATCAAAACAGTTTTTGAAAAATGCACTTGAACTGTAGGCCAGGCCTCCATGCATGTGTCCCTCCTTTCAGTCGAAATGTCAGCAGAGAGCCTGATCAAAGCATCTTCCTCTGGAAATATTTGATCTTGTGCAAGATGAAACATTAAATTTCTGATAGCGAATTACTATCAGCTAGTAACAATTGCTCAGAGAATGGAGCACGTGTTAACTCTGGACCTTGGTCTAATGGGAATCTACGGGAACAAGAGTATCTAGACACACTTATTGTGGGAAACAGTTGACTTGGAGCTTTCTCTTCATTAGACACCTAAGAATTCATTTCAGACAGTGTTTTTCCCATACACATTCTCTTAAGACTTGACTCATGTTGCAACTTTAATGTAGTTCCAATAATTCAGGCATTTCCTAGAGTCATGCTGATGACTGCAAAGCTGCATTTCTTGCTCTCATTTCCTTCTAATGCTTTAGCGGTGTAGATTGGAAGGTGTTTGCTGTCGGGGCACAGCCTTGAGTCATGCCAGACCAAGATGCTGAAGGACTCGGTCTGGTTTGCCAAAGCAGTTGTTCTTTCAAACTGATACTAAAACAAACCTGACTTTTGTGAGCGTCAGCGTAGGGAACCCAAATTGAAAGGTTAGGGTTTAAAACACTGCCACTTTTGATGGGACAGCCAGGTAATTTGTTCACCAGCATAAGGCAGAAATCTGGGATTTGAAGTGTTCTGACAACTGTTGGGGTGGAATTTGTCACATATCTTTTTTCAAGTTCAAACCTTATGAAGTTCTTCTTTAAAAAGTAACTGGTAAACCTTTATTTTTTTAAATCAATGTTTTCTGGTGTTTTGCACAAACTGTGTGTTAAGAGGTAAATTACAAGCATTGAGGAAGGCAATACTCTTCACAGAGGGGGTCATCTGTAAGAACTGCATTTTACTTAGAGCAGTAGCAAAAGAGGATAACTTGTGTACGGGGAAGTGGGGGAAGGCCATTTTTTATGGGAATTGAAAGATACACAGGAGAGAGAGCAGAGGTAAACCAAACTGACAGTGAGAAAGAAGCAAAGGAAAAACAATGAAAGGCATCAAAGCAATTGGAAACAAAAGCAGAAGATTTTCAGCTTTGTCCTACAGTTGACAAATTACAGCCCAAAATATCTTTGTCATACATGAAAGCATAAACATTTGAAATATGCTCTTCTTTTACAAAAGAAGTATGTGAAGGGGATACTTTTTTAATGAGCAAATACCTGAGAACCAGAGTGGCTGATTTCAATTCCCAAACCCCGATTCTTTTAATTATTTTTCATGGGTGGGGAGCAAATGAAATCTTGCTTTTATGGATGTTGCAAGGTATTTTTTTGAGATCTTGGGATGAGTTGCAGAATGAAAACAATGTCAAAGAAAGAGAAAGGAATCAGCTGCGATTGGCTGGTCGTTGTCTTACTGGTGGTGGTGGTATCTTAGAAGCAGCAGAGCATATGGACTGTTTTGGCTGAGATTGCCAGGTTAGCATCTCTGCAGTGCCTCTGATTCCCAGGGAGGTCTTTTGGCATCAAATGACACAGTAAATAGGAATTCCCCAGTGTTGTTTCTTCCTAGATATTGTTTCAGACTAGAACTAGTTAAGATCTGATTTTCTCAGTCTAAAATCTGTACTGAATATGTATTTGTAGCATGAACCTTGCAAATTTTGGGGGAAGAAAAAGGCAGAGGAGTTGGATTTAGTGGGAAATCTTTATCCTAAGCCTGTCCTACTACACCTCCGTATGCCAAATGGAGATGGTTCAGGAACAAGTGAGAATGGTGAGGAAGTTATGGATTGCCAGCCCTTGTTTATTTCCTCAGTGTAAATAGCACGTGTTTTCAGTCCTTGCTGTTGCTTAATATAGATTCTCTGTTTGGGAATACATAAGTTAAATAAGTCAGACGTGTGAAATGTTTGCTGATACAGGAAACATTTTCACAGGGATGTGCATAGTTGGCTCTGGGTGACTACTTGCCCTTCCTGCCAGACTCCTCCATCGATGGGCTTTGAACACGTCTCTGGCTTCAGCCACAGTCTGTAAATGCTCGTTCTCAGGGATGCTTGGCGCGCCTTTAGGAGACACTTGAGCGAGTTTGCTCCTGCAGCACACTCTGTGTGTTCCCACTGTTTCGCTCCACGCCCTTGAACAATTAGAACTTAACAGCAAGTGCAGTGGAGAGGGGAAACATTGGAGATTTATTGTGGAGCCTGAGTTGCTGTTTTCCCAAAACAGGAGGTTTCTTTTAGTGGTATTCAGCAAGCCGCCTTTCTCACAGGAACTGTGCCAGAAGATGGCATTGCTGTACGCAGAGCACTCATCTCCATTGCAACAAGTCATTAAGAGGAGTGGAAAAACTGCAGCCTCCAAGTCCATTAGACTGAGTCGGGCCGACAGGAAACGAATTTGCCTTCATATTGCACGTCAAGGATGGTTCCATTAAAATATATAGAGTGCTAAGGGGTTTTTTTTTGTTGTTTTTAATTGTTGCTGTTTAACAAGAAGCTTGTGTTTAAAGTACGAGTTCATCTGTAGGCTGAGGGGCTGTATCTCAATACTGAGAACTCTTTTTATTTTCAAATGGAAAAAGAAAACGCTATAAAAATCCGCCCCTGTTCACACTGCCTCCTGCCAGCATCTTATTCTTCGACTTCAGGCTCTGCTCATTTTCCTCCACACACTGTCTCCCAGCCATCCCTCAGGTGCAGTGGGAAAAGTATTCTCGATAAATTCTGACAGTTTGGTTTTGGAATGGTCTATGTGCAAGGCTAAGTAGCTCTTGGCACACTCCAAAGGCTCCTGCAGTAAGTTGAATCCCAGAAGACAGTAAGCATCCCTTGGGGATAGGTGAAAGCCTGCGGAAAAGTTGTACTCAATTAGCAAAAATGTGATTTTTCTGAGTTTGTGATTTATAGCAAATTTTGTTATCTCAGTGAGTGAACACTGTAGCTCTGATTTCCACAGGCTGTGGGATGAATTAATGTGATAAGACTACAGCTTTTCTTGGGGGGAAAAATCAGAATCTAAGTTTTGCTGGGTACTGTGGAGCAGATCCACCCTGTGGATCTCTGCGTGTGTAAGGATTGCAGTGTGGTCATCCCTGGGAATGCTGATGGAAGCTACCTGCTGTGGTTCCAGCTCCCCAGAGAATTGTTAGGTTTGTTTGAAAGCTGCTTGTTCCCGTCATGAGCTTTGGAAAAGGCCTTAGGTTGGCTCATGCTGGTGGCTGAACTGCAGGAGACACCTCCTTCAATTGTGGCCCAAACACTGAACAGAGATGCACAAAAATTTAATTAGGAAGACGTAATGCTGGAAATGAACAAATACCAGAGAACTTCCTTTTGCCTACTCTGTAAATGAAGTTAGATTCCCTTACCGGTAACGCTTTGAGGGGAAGGAAACGCAAGGCAAACAACTGTGAAGAAAAATGGAAAGAGTGTAGAACAATCGTTTGAAGTTAGCCTTTCAACAAAAAGTGACTCCCCAGCATCCTTCACTTATTAATTTGGCCATGTTAGGTTTCCTGATGTGTTTCCGTTCAAAACCGCTAGGTGCTGGAAGCTGAAGTCACGGACGTAAGCACCAAGCTTTTTCTTTGCTTTTCCCATTACTGGTGAAAGTGACTCAGTGGGATTTGGTTTGAGGTTAGTGGTGGATAGATAAGGTTGGGACTCCAGTGGGCAAAAAATTTAAAAAACCCCAAGCCAGCCACTCGCCTTTGAAATACTCGACACTCTGGTCTCCAGTAGTCCAAAGCTGTTCCGTAGACCTGGGTAATGTGCATTTGGCAACTGCTGCTCTGTGGCTGCTCTGCCCAGAAGGTGGTAATTGTGCTTCCTTTAGTGGTTTAGGAGAGAGCACATGAAGGGCCCTTCTCACAGCTGGCCTTTAGTTCTGAAGGGATTGATGTTGGACAGAAATATTTTTCTTTGCTTTAGTAGCTTGTTACTGTGAAGAAACCTTGCTTAATGGTGAAACCCTCAAAACATTCCTAGCAGGAAAAAAGTCCTTATTCTGCTGGTCAACGGCAGGTTGTTTTGGCCACTTTTTTTTGTTAGTTACGATGTGATGTGAGATAGTTTAGCTCCATGTTGGAAAAGACATTCTGAAGGTCAGTGGATATTAATGCCCTCGTTGAAATGCATCTTTTGGTAGTAACCTGTCAGTTTAGTTCTTTATTTGTGCTTTTTTAATTTGAGCTGAGTCACAAGTGATCATCCTCTGGCTTGAGCTCAATGGCATGTTCCCTTCTGCCCGTGGCAAGGCCACCGGACTGCTCAAATGTCAGAAAATGAAACGTGGAAGAACAGCTTTAATTAGTGAAATGACCTGCTCCCCCCTAAGAGCTGCTTTGACACCCAGTTCACTAAGAAGGACTGAAGTATTGCTCCTTTCCCCGTCCTTTCCAAAGCTCCAGTGCGTGTGTATGTATGTGTATTTATTTACTAAAAAACCCTCCTATATGGCTATGCTGGACCCCCTCCAGCATTTCTTTTACATTTGGGATTTGCTCCTGTGTAATTCTGGAAGGGGTTAGATTTGAAGTGGGTGCAGTATTATGCTGAACTCTTTATGGACTCGGAGCTAAAAGCATTATCGATTCCATTTGCTATGAATGAAACAACTTAGATGTATCTGGAAAATGAGAGAAGGAGGGATGGGGAAAAACAAATGAATGTTTCATGCCACATATTTCAATGCAGCAATTTCCTAGCTTGCTTTATTCCTGGCTTCCTTCGTGTTACATTTGGTGCTTGGTGTTTTGTGCTGCAAGATTCAGAATGCCCTGCCTCATCAGGCTGCACACACAGCACCACTACTTGCTTTGGTCTCAGAATGGTGTTGTAGGTCACGTTAGGCATTTTAAGTCAGTGATGTGGAAGCATAACACAATTAATTTGGAGAGGGGAGGGAAAGTGCAGAAAGATATTTGTTAAGATAGTTACGCTGTATTTTTTTTAAAGTTCCTTTACAGTTTTAATGGGAGTATTGAGAACTGTTACATCTTTCTCAGAATTGGTTCCAGACAGCACTAAGAGCTGATGTGTACAGCTTCACAGAATAGCTTCTTTCTAGTTTTGCGTTTCTTCCTATTTCCTGTTCTCTTTAACCCTTGTTCCAGTCTCTTGATTTTTGAGCACATCAAAAATTATCTTCTGTTTCTTCTTGATGTGTGGGTTAATATTTTCTTACTAAAATTATCAGACCTTATGTGGCTGAAACAATTCAGGATTCAAGATCTATATGCTTGCACTACAAGATTTTGTATGCTAAATATAGAGCTTATTCTTAGAACAGTGCACAGCTATGGAAAATACTTGGTGCCCTTCATTGTAAGTTCCTGTTGTTGCACTGAGGAAGCCCTAAAGTTGTAAAAGCACCAAACTTTGTCCTTTCTATGCTGAAGTGATGATATAACAGAAGAAGAATGACGTGTTACCTGTCATCTTTGAACCACATGGTATTTTCTGGGTACCTTTGTGTTCTGTGCTTTGCACAGCCTGTGCAGTTGAAGATCTCCCTTCAGACCGCATTAGTCTGCGTGTGTAGCTGTTGAAGGCGGGGCTCTGTGTTGCGCTGTGTTTCTCTGGAGGTGGTGACGTGCTGTTTGCTCTCTGCCAGCCCTGTCCCATGACATGCCTTTCTTTTTGTCCCTGATTCTCTCAGCCTCTCCTTTTCCGGGGGTTTGTCTTTGGATGTTCCTTGAAGTACTGGCTCAGACTTAATTCCTCACTCCAGCTTTGCACCTCAAACAGGTTGTTCAGCCTGGAGAAGAGAAGGCTCTGGGAAGTTCTTACAGCACCTTCCAGTACCTAAAGCAGCTCCAAGAGAGCTGGAGAGAGACTTGTCATAAGGACATGGAGTGACTGGTCAGAGGGAGGTGTTAGATTGGATATTAGGAAGAAATTCTTGGCTGTGAGGGTGGTGAGGCCCTGGCACAGGCTGCCCAGAGAAGCTGTGGCTGCCCCATCCCTGGAGGGGTTCCAGGCCGGGTTAGGCAGGGCTTGGCGAAACCTGTTCTAGTGGAAGGTGTCCCTGCCCACGGCAGGGAGGTTGGAATGAGGTGATCTGTAAGATCCCTTCCAACCCAAACCATTCTGTGATTCCGTGATTATTTTAGCGTAGCTGTAGTCTCAGAAGTATCTTCCAATGCAGCAGTGAAGCAAAATGAGACGTCTTTAAACAGAACTAGTACCGTTTGTCTGCTGGCCTCATCGTGGCTCGGCAAAGCTGTCTGGAAGAAGCTGCTTGACTTAGTTTCCCCTTTTTCACTTGCTCCCAGCACAGCGCCAGTGGTTGGCTTATCCATAACTCGCCAGCCGCTGTTCCAGATGTACCCCCCCATCCATTGCTGGGGGAACGAAACGCAGTGGGATGTGTGTGTGTGTAGTCTGTCAGAGGCTATGGCTCCCCTTTCCGCCCCTCGTGAGAGCCGAGCCCGGAGGGTGCCCACGCGGGTTCCTCCCCCGCTGCGGGCGCGGATTAAAGCCGAGAACCGGGAGAGGGGCGGGCCGAGGCCGCCTCCACGGGTGTCACGGCGGGCCGGGAGCCTCCGCCCTGCCGCTGTCCGCGAGTGGGCGGGGGTCCCGGCCGTCCCCAGCGCCCGGCAGGGGCAGCAGCGGGCTCCGTGCTGTCCTGCGTGTTCCAGACTGGCGTGAGCAAGCTTGGACATACCGGGAGAGGAGGGAGGGGAGAAGGAGAGGGAGGGCTCCCTGCTCGGCGCTGTCACAGGCGGGGGGCGGCTGGCAGCGCCCGCGGCTTGCGGCAGCACCGGCGCTGTGACGGGAGGCTTACGGGAGCCCGGCGCTGGGGAAGGAATACACCCGTGAGTAAGTTATTCGGGGTCCCTGTCCATCCAAAGAGCCGGTGTCAGGGTGTCGTGATTCGTGGCTCTGCCTTGGGTGGTGGGGTTTGGCGGTTTTGTGGTTTTTCTTTTTCCCATTGGTATTCGTCAGTGGTAACCGCAGGGCTTGTCTTCTGTAAGGAATTATTCAAATGTAAATATCAGACAGGGATAATCGAAATTTAATTTTTCGAGCAGAAGCAGGAAGTCTGCCTTCTGCCAAAGTAACACGTCAGGCAGATGAGGGTAGGAAAGCCCCCATTTTTATTGCTGGGTGCAGAGAGAATTTTCCATGCCATCCCACAGCCGTGTAGGGCTGGTAGGCACAGGTGCTCACTGCATCTTTGGAAGAGCTGCATGGAAGGGGGGCTTGCCTCAGCCCTGCGAACTCTGCGTTTCTGCAGTCCTCGGGTGAGATAGATCATCGTGCTAAGCGGGAAGAGGCTAAAGGATATTTGTCAATTTTTTCTGTATCCTCTGTAAAGAGCTGTCCAGAAGAATTTTCTCTTTGGTGTAATGGGAGGGGGTTGCTAGAGGAGATTGTCAGGGTTTCTGATTGTTCTTTTTGAATGTATGAGGGCTCAGGGGAAGCAGAACGTCCTCAGTTCCTGAGGTTTTCTTTCTTCCCATTCTTTCTCCTCAAGAATAGCAGACAAGCATGTTAAATCCTCATTTCCTATTTGATTTCCCTCATGATATAATCAAGCAACACTAGTTAGCATTTCTGATATTAAACAGCTGAATGCAGAGGCTGTTCACGTGTAGGTGCTCCACCAAACGATTTCCAGGCTCCACTGGCATCGGTGCACAAATTCTGACTGTGCAGGAGCCAAGAATGGAGCCTTGAATAAGGCCCTTGGGCGTGTCACCTCTTGAAAATACAGATTGGCTTAATCTTTGCTTTTGCTCCTAGCTTCCTATCTTTTTGTGCAGGTGAGGAAAACAGGAGATACCAAAAGTGTAAATTCATCTTTCCCATTTTAGTCTTAGTTATTTTACTCTATTTTTCTTCTTGGTGGCATGTTGAAGATGGAAAATCCATTCTAAGAGCATGCTTAAGCTGCCATGAGTGACTTTACATGGATGGGATCATGTCTGTGAAATTCCCCTGTTGCTGTTTGCTTCTCCCATTTTTCTGCAAAAAGGGCTTGAGCTTTGTGGAGGTGTTGCTGGAGAGTGGGATGTTGTAGCTGCTGGAAAATGTGTTTGTGAATCTGTTGCACTTTTCACTCAGAGACCTTTACTTTTTTTGGTAGCACAAGATGGAAGAGTGGGTTGGTATAGAACAGGAAGAAAACGCATTTTAATAAGTTATTTTGCTACTCTATTTGACTTTGGTGCATTGTGTATCATCGTTATTTCCACTCTTTGTGCTTACAAAAGGGCAGAGCCGCGCAGAGGTTGGCACTCAATGATGGTTATTGCTTGAGTTAAGGGCTAAGCCAGAACTAGTCAGGTCAGCACTGGTATTCCAGGGCTTGATCTGATGGCCACTATGATTGATAAAAAACACTCTGCTGACCTGGATAGATTTTTGGATCAGCTCCCTAGCTGCCCATCTGGATAATTAGTGGCTCTGGATTTCAGCAGGCTGTCTTGGTAACCATTCCCGAACTTGTTTGTAAATTTTTAAAAATAAAAATCAAGTCTTACCTTTCTCTTATTTAGCTAAAGCCCAGTAAAAGCCAAGTATGTTTTTTTTATAAATCTTGTTTACGGTTTTGCCAGATCACTTCGTTGGTTTTCGTCAATCTGGCTGCTCTGGCAAGCTGTGGGCATTTCAGTGGTCTGGATACAATCCTTGACTTGTCTTTCCAGACTGTGCACTAAGCTACACTGATATGGTCAATAAATTATCGCTTTCAATGCTGCTTGGGTGTTCTGAGGGTAATTAGACCCCTCCTGGCCCTGCTACATTTGTACCTCTAAGGAAATAAGAAAAGCCTCTTGTTAGTGGGTGATGTCCTCTCCCACCGAGTGATTTACTCCGGTACCTACGTGGCCCTGTGCACTCTATAATGAATGGCTTTAAACAACTGAAAGAGCAGAATTTTTGGTGATTTTCCTGTCATGCTCTCCAACAGCTTAAATCAAGGGTGGCTTCACTGTAATTTGTAGTCATGCGGATCCAAGGCTGGAGTCGTGTTAATCCGTTTCGGAAGCAGTGGGAGGGAAGCCAGTTTCTAATGCTTTCTGAATCGCTTTTTGGGGAAGGTTCTGAATGTAAATCATGACAAGTCCATGACTGGAAAAAAAAAAGTGACTGTCAGACCATAATGCTGTGGAGGAATAAGTACCGTTTCAGGTTTACGAAATTTTGTGTTCGTGGCTAAGTGTAGTGTTCTACTGCTCTGTGAGCTCTGTATTTGGGTCTCTTTAATTGGTATCACTTGGGCATAGAGCACAAGTAGATATCTCGTATAGTAAACAAAGCAGCAGATTTAAGTTAATGCTAATGTGTTTGCAGGCTGAGCCAAAAGCTTTTCAGGGTTATTATAACGTGCTGGGCATACAGCCCATCGATCTAAGTGTCTGGAGGAGACAAAAGTTATGGATTGACTCATTGTACAAATCAGCTCATCTGAAAGTCAGATTCTGCTATTTGTTGCCATCAGTAATTTAGTTGTATTAAGTACGGCTGAGGACGGGTGGCAGTGTGGCCAGAATATTGAGATGGGATTTCAGAGATCCCAGGAGAGCCATTCCCTGCTTCACCACCACAGATTTCCTGTGTGACCTGGGGCAAATCATTAAATGTTTCGGTAAAATAGGGTTGGTGGTACCTCCTTCTTTTTCACAGGGGGTGTGAAGATTAACGGGTTAGAACCATTTCTGAGGGAATCATATAAATATAAATACAATATCAAACAGCACGTTTGAACGGTGTGTGCCTCGTACGTAATTAGACAGTACTTGGATTTGAAGCCTGTCTATACCTGTGCTTCATAATCTAATATGCTTACATGTAAGCATGCACAGCTCAAGAGGCTAAATTTTCATTTTGACAGTAAACACTGAGCATTGATTTGGGGCAACTATGAGAAGAGCCTTTGTTCGTCGTCTATTCTGAACTGCTCTTCTGAGGCTGTTCCAGTTGTTAAATGCAACATTGAAATCCGTTGTGTATTAACAATGACAAGATAATGCAGACTCCGACAAGGACTTAAATATGTAATTCCCATGTGCTGGGGATAATGGCATGGAAACTTCTCCTTCGGCAATTGCTGCTATTGTAATCCGAAATTATTTGTGTATTTAAGTTTGGAAGATTTAACTCACGAAGGTAGTTCAGGCCCATTCACTGCGAGTGCTCGACCAAGTGGAAAGAGTCTGGCTATCTTCAATTATGTAAACTCTGATAATTCAAATTAACCTCAGCCTTTCCTTAGAATAAACCAACAAGATAACGTGGATCTCTGGAACATCTGTCTTCTTGGAAGCCAAATATTTGTCTTCCATAGAATGACTTCATCAAGGCTCGTTAATTCTCTTCAGATGAGTCTGCTGTCACCATTGTTCAGAGTTGATTTATTTTTTGATAGGTTCTATTTGAAAGAGTATCAGAAACGTGTATTTGGTGCTCCGTGTTTTTACTTGGCTAGTCATGCTGTCTTAGATTTACAGCAGAACACCTGTTCCGCCTCCAGACACATTGTTTTCCCTTCCCGCCCCTCGGCATCTCTTCTCCGTCCCCTCTTCAACCTTTTCAGTGAAACTGGAAGCTGAGACTTGTCACTTGACCGGTTTCCTGTGTTGTTTTATTGTCTTTCATCTGGGCCCACACGTTAAATTCCAAAGACCTTTATATTATTTGTTTCATTTTAGGCTGAGGAAATCTCTTCTTTTTCAACTACTGGCCTGAGAATGATTTCCAAGTTGCTTCTAAAACTTCAACTTGTTTTAGGAAGTCTTCATCCTCCCTCACTCTTATTTTTTTTTTTTCTTGACAGAGGCTTTCACTTGGTTTTTCCCCAACTTTGCAGTAAGCTTTGCAGAGAAGTAGCAAATAAGTTTTAGAAATATGTATTTATATTTAAGAAATTTACAGATGCACATGTACATATATCAGTAAAACAGAAAATTTGACTCACCACCTTAGCTCATTCTGAAAATTGCTTTTAGAAAGCAAGAGAGAACTTTTAAAAACAAGCAACATATATCATTGTGAAAAACCAGGGCAGTTAAATTTAAATGTTTTCTACAAAATTCAGGAGTCTTGAAAACTGTGTTTTTCAAGACAGCTATTTTGAATCTAAAGCCCTTTTTCATGTTTTGGGTTTATTTTGACTTACAGTGCTCTGATTGACCACTCACTATTAACAATAGTTGAGCTCTGTTGCGATTTTTATTTTGTGGCTCAGGACAAGTTTGCAGTTGTAGCAGTCCTGTAGTTCTGTTCCAGTTCTTGAGCTCGTTGATGGCAGCATATATTTTTTACTTGCATAAAAAACTAGGTATTTTCCCATCTGCAATTTGAAGTTGTGGAAAGAAAACCTGATGCTGTTTCTTATTGGTTTTTCTGGGAAAAGATGTAGGGCAGCGGTGAGATTTTAACACATGCAGAAGACTTAAAATAAATCAGTTGTGGCTTTACAATTATAATCTACCTAGAGGGAAACTACGAAATTAGCTGCAAAGGTATTTTGCATATTGTGCCTTGTACAGAAAGTGCAGTTTTTAGCTTGGTTTTGTTATTAAACAGGAAGCACCTATTTATAAGAGCTTCAATTTCTATTTATTTCTTGAACAGAAAGTTGGTGACTACTAGGAATGAGTATTTATCAATTTTTAAGAAGATGAATTGATTCAAGAGATGGTTCGTAAGCAGAGAAATCAATGTTATGCTTTGAGCTGAAGCAAACCTTATGGGCTCTTTTCAGTTTTCAGTCTTTTTAAATGGTGACAGTGAGTTAAAAATCTTAATTGCGTGCAGTTAGAGAGAGCTCTGACTTCCACCTCGGTGCCCTGACCAGCAGAACAGCTGGGCTCATTTCATACCGTGAGTTACTCCATGGATCTGCTGTGATGTTCATAAAGACAAACAATACAGCCGGTCCCCCGTACGGAGCTGGGCGCTCCGCAGGCGGCTTCTGCCTCTTGCCTGCCTCTGGAAATTCTCCAGCCGCCGCTGGATGTTCCACGTGCTTCCCCGCTGTCACCTGTGGGAGTGAAGTGTGCAGGATGAAAGCGCTGAAGGCTGTGCTGCAGGGAGTGGTGTAGGATGCACACCTGGAAAGGAAGATGTCACTTAGGATGCTCCTCAGATTTCATCAATGTGCTGTTTTTATTCACAGCGACAGCAGAAATCTTTATAAATACAATGAAATCCATTAATCAAAGTACACCTTGGTGAGACTTGTTTTGGGGAGGCACCTTCACTGGCTCCCTCCTTGGGTCTTCTCTTGCCCTGGGTGCTCACTGCTCCCAGGTGTCACAGACTCATCAGCTTCCTATCCTTGGCACATCAGGTTCTTGATTATATATTATTTAGGGAAGATAAAGCATTTCAGCTCTATCTTTTCTTCCATAAAATAGGTTTTGAACGATTGACTGAAAGGCAGTAGATGGAGTGCACACATGGATGAAACAAAATTATTATGTACTATGGAAGAAATTATTGGTTTAATTTTGAAAAAAGAGGTTTTTTTTTTTTTTCTGGGGGATGAGCAGGGTTCAGCTGTCAGTGTTCGGTAATAACATTGGATAAGGGTGTACAAGCACTTAAAAAGGTTTCTATTTCTAATCTTTGAAATGACTCACTAATAACATGGAGCTGCAGGTACTGAAATACCTATGGCACGGTGTATGCCACTGCAGGAGATGACTCCGTTAGTCCCAAGGGATATGAAAACATCCTGTCTTTTCTACCATGATTTCTATATGGCTCTGTACTGTGAGGGAGAGTGTAATGAGTGAGCCCCTCTTAAGTTAGCTGCAAGCTTCCTGCTCTCAGCCCAGCACAAAGCATGTTGGTACAGGAGGCTGATGGGTGTTCTGTAGTGAAGCATTTGCAAGGATGGAATGGATTTCAGGGTCTTCCTCCTGTTCCTGGCCTCTTTGTGTCATTCCAAGAGAATGGTTCTTGAGTCGCAAGTAAAAATGGGTTTGAATATATTGAATTTCACAGACTTAATCTCCTGTTTGTGGGGAGTTTTTGCATTGCCACTTAATAGAAACAATTATATTGGCTAGCAAAGTGTCATTGAAGGATAAAAGAGTGAAGAGGTGACGTGCGCTTGAGGACCTTCCTTCTAACGGAAGAGAAAGGTGTGCAAAAAGGGTGGTGAAGCTTCCAGCGTGTCAGATTAGCGACTGCACCAACCATCTGCTCCAGTGGTGGTTAGGGCATTTTCAACTAAGTGCATTTGCTTTAAAATCAGCCATTTTCAATAACTGTCTGGATTTAAAAAGAAGTTTTTGAAGTCCAGGATGAAAGGTGAGGAAAAAATCTCTCAGCCATGAATCTCTTGACCTCCATTTCTTTTATGGAAGCAAAACTTGATTATACCCGTGCATGGTTGCTGTCTAAAGGGTTTCAGTGTCTGGCCAGTCCCTTGTTTGTCATCCTGTGACTGGAAACGTCTTGTCTGGCTGTCCTCTAGCTTGAGCCTTGGTTGCCGCAGCCTCAGCAAAAGGAAGGATGGATACAAGTTTTACAGGCTACACGAGATGTAGCCATCAGATTGTTTTTTGTTGAGTTTTTTTTTTAATCAAGTAGTTATATAGGTAGTTTGATAGGTTGTCTAAAGCCAGATTTTAATTTAGTTTTGCCTTTTTTTTTAAAGCCAAAAATATGTTCGGATGCTTCGATTATAAAATCCTGTGGAAGAAAAGATGATGTAGAAACATTTTAAAAGTGACTTCAAGAATTACATACTTGTAAACCAGCTGGCTCGTAGGTGACTTGGGTTCTTTGACTACTTGTAGGATAGTCAGCAGAGAGAGGGAAGGGATGACAAACCTGTTCTGTGAGAATTTTCAAGGTTTCAAAATTTGGGTTTATTTTGTTTTAACTTCTAGCTGGTAACTCAGCACTAAAGTGGGTGCTTGGGAATGTATTTGTTGTTACCCGTTAAGAAGTTAAACTACAGTGTCCCTTTTTATTTCTTAAGATGGAGAGATACATTTATATATATTTGTGTGTATATTTATATAAAATATTTATATCAACATATAAAATTATATAGAAAACATAACGTTTATATATTTGTATAAAAGTATATACATCTATAAAAAATTTTGGTATATATATGGAGCTGCAAGACGCAAAGGTATTCTCTTTATTATACATATTTCTTTTATATTCTATTCTTTATTCTCTTCTTGCCCCCTTTTCCTTATCTCCTGTTTGTAAACTCTGCTAGCAGACTATGTATATAGTACATGCTTTTTGTTGCCAAAAAAATCTTATCAAATGGATCTGGAATCACATCTCTCTTACCCAAACTGAAGTGTTTATGCCTACTACTGTCACGTGACCTGCTTTTTGGAAATCATGGCACTATTCTGTGTACAGTGTGCAGCCTGTGAGATACAGCCAAACATTAATTTGTATTGTGCACAGAGTGAATATTTATAAAAAATTCACTTGTATTGAAAAACACAACGGTATGCCTTTCATTTTGAGGAAAGAAAGGAGAGAAAAGATGAATATAATAGGGAATGATACAGTGGTATCAGTCCATCTTCGAGATGCTCCATGGTCCGAGTGACAGGCAGTAATTGATGTGCTCTCGTTTCTTTGTCACCTCAGCTTATCTTCATTCTAATTATTGCCACCTGCCTGCTCTGAGCGAGCATTTGGTGTGGGTGTTGGGATGGCTCCTGAACACAGTTCAGGCTTCATGGCATGAAATACTCTGTGATGGATGAGAAGGATATGCGGAATTTTAAGCTGCCATGAAGTATCTGACCTCTGCAGTGTAAGTCAATATATGGATGTGCTGCAAGCTGTTTAGGGCATAACTATTGAAAATGTGTGTTTGATCCTAAGATTGTGGTCACTTTGGCAGAGAATGCTAAAATGAAACCTTAAAGACTTTGGGAAATATTACAATGCAGGTCTTCAGGGAAAAGAGCAAAGATCTAATTGAAAATAATTGGTTTCTGCTGAAAACTAGAATTTCTTCTGTAAATTGGCATCTAGTATTCTGATCAAATTGCTGTTTGGATTTGATCATTGATGGAGTTAATGTCCAACACAAGTAGTACGAAATAGAAGGTGAATGTGAAATTGTAAATTTTTGTTTGCCTTTCTGTCTGTTTTTGTTAGATGATTTTAGTTAAAAACCAAAAAGCAAAACACTATAACACAGTGTTTCACTTTACACGCGATAAACAGAATTGGCTTTTGTTGGTTGAATTACTGGCAAATAACTGTAATTTCATATGATTTCACAGCATCATCTGCTGGTAATCTACATCCTGATATTTCGTGTCCATGTTAATTTAATTCTAATGAGCATGTTGGTTATGATGACTGTGGCATAGCATATTCAAGTGCTTTATTTTAACCACAGTTTTCATTTTCTCAAAAGAATTGTAGTTTTCTGTGCTTACTTCCACCCCTCCACTTGGGTGCTTGTATTTGCTTTTTTACCCATTTTATCACAACAAAAGACAAGAATATCCTTAAATATAGGACAATTTTTAGCCTTTCCTGAGAACAAAGAAAAGCAAGCTATCGGTATTCTGCATTAGCTAAGAGATTTTAGCTCCACTTTCCATATTTCTTCACTACAGGCAGAATTAGCATAGGAACCACTGAAGTCTGGAGTCTTTATCACTTGATGCAAAGCTTTTGCTACTGACTGACAAAGTTTTGTGAAGGGGCAATGTACTTGCGAGGCATTTTGCACGTCAATAGCTTGGTTTCTATATGTGCTAAGCTGCTGTTACAGCTTGAACTTTTTTTCAGGTTGGTTTTTTTCATATAACTTTTTTTTTAAGTGCCTGTTCTCTGGCTGTCCATACACTTGGCTACTGAAATTATAAATATTTAGAATCGTCTATGGCAATAGGAAAGATTGTTTTAAATTAAATATTTGAACAGGTGGCTTTTTGCAATATGTGGGCCTGTTTGTGTGTAAACAACCAAGACCGGCTGCATTGTTTGTTTTAAGATCAGGGCAAGAACTTGCACCTGCCTTGCCTTTACTGTCTCGGCTGTTCCTTAAGTCAGTCTGACCCACCACAGTGCTGTTATTCTGTTGCATCCCCAGCAGCTTTAAAAGACCTTAAAAAAAAAAAAAAAAGATACAAAAATGGTAAGTAGAAAGGGAAAACAGGTGCTATGCAGAAATGAGGAAGCTGGTTTTAAATTTTATTGTGGTCAGATGTTTGTAGAGCTTTGGTGGTCAGTTTTAGCATCTTAAAATATTCACTTGTGCTGTGAGAATTCATTGTATATCGCAGATAATGTGTTATCAATTTATTACTCTCAAATTACTGCTCTTAACTGGGGAAATCTTTCACAGACCAATGAAGTATTCAAAATTGCTTAAAAGATTCGGACATGCAGTTACTACTCATTTAAATGGGAGCTGTGTGGGCTCCCTAATCACTTAAATAGCTTTGAAAAAATTCATCCTTGATATCTTACTTCTCAGCAGTAGCCGGTGTTTATAGTCTGCTTTGAACGAGATAAAAAATTCTGTTTCATTGTACTGAGAGCATATCTGAGACTGTAGAATTGCTATTTTGTATTAACAGCAACGTTATGAAAAAGTTCTCTCTTCTTTAAAATCAGCGTGAAATATTCATCTAAACTGACAATCAGTATTTAAAGGTGATGTGAAATTTTCATGCATTTTAAAGAGTAAAATTAATTAAAACATTGTAAGGACTAAACTACTATAGTGAATAGAAGGGTTGTACTAATAACTGGCAAATTCAGATCGGATACTTGCTCTAATTTAGTGAAAAAAGCAGGAGATCGTGGTGACTTATTAACCCCTGGATTTCTGTAACCTGGGATCGGGGCGCTAGTTTTAGGAGATGGAAAAGCCGGTGTTGCTCATCTCCTGGGATAGAATGGAAGCTCTTTTTGGTCATACTGTCAGGACTCTTCTTGAATTAAGACTTTGTTATTTTGCTAACTTGCGTCCCTCGGAAGGACACACAAATGCAAGTGGTCTTTGCATGTGTTGGATTCTGTATGCTGTGTGCTTTTATTGCTTGCTGGAATCAGTCAGGGTTTTGGGATGAGAAAGAGGGAGATGCTCAGGACGTAGGAAGGAACATCTTATGGGAGTTACGTTCCATTCTGGCTATCAGGAGTTGGTAAACAAATAAAAATTGTTTCTTTTAAATGAAAATTAATAATGTGTGTAAGAAAACAAGGAATTTAAAGATATGTGTCTGATAAGACAGACCTACAGTCATTCTTGAGTTTCTTTGGATTGGGCAAAGATGACATCTAATTATTTGGGCGGGTTTCTGTGCCAATACAGATCCGAAATTAAATTTCGGAAACGCTATGGAAAGCAGCTGTACTTTAAAGTCCCAAAAGCAGCTGTACTTAAAAGTCCCAGTTGTTTTCACAGTGCTGAAAAAAATATGTAAAGAGAACCGAAGAATAAATATTGGGGAAATGGGGAATGAGTTGTAGAGGAATATCTTCCATCCTAATTTTTTAAAAGCTGCTCTGAAATTATGTGTTCTCAACTGTGCTTTTGTCTGCAGTGTTAATGTTAGTTTAAGAAGACATTCTTTTAGATTTATTCTGCATGGATACTTGAAAGATTTTGGAAGTGTGAAGTAAATGGTGTATTTTTGGCAGAGGAGGAGTGGAAAGTAAAACACTTGATGCAAGTGAGTTTGGAGGTGGGCATGCCTGGGTCAGGTTGGTGCAGCTGGTGACTTGGGTGGAACTGCTCCTGGTTTCCATTTCTCGAGGGAAATAAACTATGGCAGTTTTATTCCTTCTTGACGTTTTTTGGCACAGTACTGTTCTTCCTGCCTGGCTTCCTTTGCTCTTTGCTTGACATCTTTGCTTCTCCCTTCACATCACTTTGCTCTGAGATTCCCCAGGGTCTGGCCCTGGCATTTTGACTTCCATTCTTAAGAGGCTTCTGAAATTCTGGTGTCGGGTCTACAAAACCTGACCTGCTAGCAAATATTTATATTATGGACAGGAGGAGAATAAAGTGCTTCCTATACGTGAAGGAGAGATGTGATTGTAGTAGTTATTACCTTACTGATGATGCTTCTGCTCTCATTGCTTCTCCCATCCCATGTCTCGGTTCATGTGTTGCCTGGAAGGTGTTTAGAGGGGAGCCTACTGCATTTTTGGGTGTTGATGCTAATTCACTGATAACATCTGGAGGAAACTGAGCTTTCAGCTTGAGTTTTTCTCTGCACTAGGCTGGCTACTATTGTCTTTTAGAAAAAGCCCACACTTTCAGAAGCATAAAAGCTCATTAATAATGTAAGATCTTTATAAATTTTTATCGAGGTGAAAAAGAGGCTTACGTATGAGTATTGGTTAGTACTGTAGCAGAAGTGAAGTCTACTGTTCAAATATCACTTCGGGCAACCAAGTCATGAAAACTAATCTCAGTTAAAATGGTTTGTATTAATATTCTGTATGTTTGCAGTGCTAATTTTATTGACCAGTTATTAGTTCTATGTCTTAATACTCAGATTAAACATAACATTTTAACTTACAGAACATGAGTGCAAACCAACAGGGAAACAATGTTTAAGACTTTGTTATAATGTGTATTTTTGTTGTTATTGCAAGGGTAAAAATACATTAAATGAGAAATTAGACTGGTTTTCAATCTGAAGGCGTTGAAATAAATCAGTATTATGCTTATCATACTTCGGTGAGTATCCTAAATAGATGTTGTGGTTCATGTGCTCTGCTCATTATTGTAGAATGGTGCTTAATGAACACAGTACAGCAGGAGGGGCTGCCTCTGTTGACAGGAGAGCGTTTTGCTCAACAGTGGTGAGAGGTTTCACCTGCTTCAGCAGGCAATGAAAGACAGCAGGAGATATTCCAGTGCGCAAGTTAGAGTGGCAGGAGGATCAGACCCTCAGGCCTGTGCTGCTGATCTGACTCACCTGCTGCACAGCTGAAATCAGAGAGACCTGTGGCACCGCAGTGCGGGCCTGCGGCACTGCACAACCTGGAGCACAGCAGGTGTTTTCCTTGGATGCAAATAAAGCATACCATGGCTGTGGTGTCACATGAGAATGTAGGCATTTGCTTTCCACATTATTGAAGGTGGGTTAAAAAATATCAGCTCCTAAGTGATTTTCTGTCATTTCGGGATACATTGAATGACATGGCATTTCTGAAGCAGTTCTGATATCTCTTAAAATTCAATATCTCCGGTTTGAAATCTGCTGGACTGAATAAGTCTAGATGGGTGCCTGCAGGTTGTAAATCTTGTCTAACATTTAGAGCAACCATCCTGCTTACAGCCTCATTTGGGAAGTTGAACGTTGTCTTTGGAGTGGATCAAAATATCCCGCACCTCTTCTGACTCAGCAGAACTTGAGGGCCTGCCGCACGTCTCGAAAGGCCTTGCTGTGTTCCAGTGGCTCCCTAATTAGCGGAAAAAAGCAAATGGGAAATTCCTTTAGCACGGTTGGAGTGAATGTTGAAACACTTCATGCAAGGCTGAACTCCAATTCATTAATGTACTGCAGGCAGCTTTCGATATAGTAATACCAAACCCCAGGATCTGCCATGCCAGAGCACTGGCTCTACGCGAAATGCAGGCGCCTCTTTCTCTGACCTTCGGCACCCTTGGGGAGATTGAAACCGGCACTTTAAACTAATGCAAGAATGTATCAAGGCAAGGTTGTCAGTGTCCGCTCGTGGTAACTAAGAGTATTTGGTTTCCTGCTCTCTCTCTGATGCGGGTGTCAAGCTCAATCTTCACGTGAGAAGATGAGAGAACCTTCACAAAATATATTCTCTGATTTGGGTGCCTTCTATTTTAAGTTTTGCCTCACAATCTGATTTTTAAGAGGCGTTGCATTTCTAGTCCTCCCGCCCATCCCAACTTGTACAGGTCGGAACTACAATGACTTTCTAAGTCATTGTCATTGTGGGGCTCCTTCCTCTTGCACCAGCATCCTCTTCACAAGGCGTGACTTCATGATGAGTCTGTATTAGGGTGATGTAAATCAGCAAAGCTCGTGTGGTGGAGCTGCTCTTTTTTCACTCACTATTGGGGGTTGGAAATGCTGTAAGCCTCTTAATTTGATTTTTGCGTATATTGCTTCATTATTTCTCTTCTGAGCTTAAGTTACCTGTGTAAATCTTCTGGAAAGGCTCGATCACCCAAAAGGATACAAAGAGTATGAAATATTATTTTTAGGGCTATGTAAAATCATGACTTCCTTTCATTTAGTGGCGTGTTGGTTTGCTGTTGGGGGTTTTTTAGTGTGGTATGTGACGTGAGCTAGAAGAGGTACTTGTTTTGTTTTGACTTACAAGGCATTTGAAGTCCTAGGAATATTTTGGAGCAGTGTTACTGCAGTTTGGAATGGTCATCCATTCCATTGCTGAATGTGACCAGATATTAGGTGATGTTTATTATTCTGGGAATGGAATTATGTAGGGATAGAGCACAGAAAGTATCATCCTCTGTCTTTTATGACATTTGAAAGAGGGATGTGGAGATTCACTTTATGTCGTCAAAATTCTGACGACAGTGCTCTTGGCTGGCAGGAGCATCCTGCTGGTCACTTCAGAACAGTTGTTTTTTGGCTTAACTGCACTGAAAATATTCTCTTGGGTTCGTTTTCTTCTCTTAAGATTGCCCCTTGTGCATTCACAAAGATGCACTACTGCTCCCTGCACAGACTCCCAGAGAGATAAATCCAGCTTTTGTTCTAGGGAATTCTTTCAGCCTGGCACTGACAACGCTAGTGGCCTCATCTGATTAAATCTACTTCACTGCCATGCAACATGACAAATGCTTTTGGTTCAAGTTGAACGGTAAAGCTTTTGCAAACAGGAAAAACAGTTGTCAGCTGTCACTGTTGTGGGACCAAACACACATTGTGCTACAACAAGCAGACAAAAAAGCCTCTGAGCCGTACAGCAGATCAAATGGGAGACCCACTCAGGGTACATCCAGTTCTATTAAGACACGAGTGTGTTTTTATCAAGACTTGTTTAACAACACAGGGGAGAACATCTGTTAGCAATTGGTAATAAGGAAAAATACTGTCTTTTGCTCGCAAGAAAGCCTAGAAATTGCAAAATTGCATGATACTGTATCATTTCAAGATGGGAGATTTTGAAATTTTAATTCGTTTTGCTTGCAAATATAGCTTTTGACTTCGTTTGTTGCAAAAAAATTATTAAGAATTTTTAAGAGAAAAGCTGGTTTTGGGAGCTTTGGAGAAAGCTGTGTGGCTGTAGAGTGCTGGCTCTGCTTCAGAAATGAAGATAGGAGAGCGAACTGGGGTTGAAAATGATACCTGAGTGTTTGGCATGGTCCTGGCTATTGCGTTTCTTGTGCTCTCTGAGTTTTTATTCTAACGCTCCCCCAGCTCCACTGAAGAAAGAAGTACAGAAAGTTTGGGAGCAATTGGGATATTTCAGAGTTAAATTTGTGCGTATGTTTTTTTCACCCTGTTGCTTGTTTCCTTTGAATAGATGAAAAAAGGAGCGTATATTAGCTCTTTGTTTTTCTTCAGTGATAGTGTAGGAATAGGTGACTTTTGAATTGGAACTTGTTTTGAGCTCTTTAATCTGGGATATTATAGGTCGGCCTCAAAACTATGCCAAATTTATGCTTAATCTCAAAGCAGATGGGCATCTTATCCTTCATGCAGGAAGTGCCATGCCTAGTACAGTGCATGCTGGTGTTTCCTTTTGGGGCTGTTCTTCTCGGAGCTTATTCATTCCATCAGTTTTTAATTAAATACAGGTGAAGTCTGACTTCTAATACAAGTTTCTGTGGTAAAACCAAGTCAAAACAGAAAATACTTCCCTGTGTGTGTTTTCCATTGCATTCCTGATTCAGAGCTATCATGCCTGGAAGGTGGGGGGGGAGCAGCACTGCCCTTGAATTGTGGCCATCACTCTGAATTTTCCTTCCAAATCTAGGCCCGGAAAAGATCCTTGTAGATTACCCTGCTAACCACTGTGGGCATGTCTGCCTTGCCATTTCCAGGCAGCCCTGCCCACTCCCTCCCTCCCGCAGGCTGGCTGGCCATGATCCAGTGCTGACCCACAGGCATAATGTGCAAGCTAATGGAATAAGTGCTGCTGAAAGCATGGGGTAACCTAATGACGCTGGCACGGCTTGCGGAGCGCGGAGCTCGTTCCTGCCGCAGATGCGTCAGAGCCAGGGGAGGGAGGCAGGCACGGTGCTGCACCTTGAAATATGACAGGCTGGCTGATGGGGAATGGTCACTGCTTTTTCTGGAAGGCCAGACCAATAATCATTGTCATTTGTGCTTCTTCACTATGTCACTCGCCCTTTACACCCCGCAGACTGTAAGGGAACTTTGCTTCATTAAGCTTTTCATACTGAACAGGGAAATGTTCATCTAAAGGTCCTAAGTGGTTTAATCCTCACACTGTTTTATGTGAAGCCATCCTCGTGGATATATTTTTATAATGTGCTAATGGCTCGGTAGCTGGTGAGAGGAATCAAATGCTTCGGCCTGTCAGCTAAAGGGCACTAAAAGTCCTCTTTGGTCCTTAATATAGTAAGGACATCTTGATGGCTGGCATTCCTTCTCAGCTTTGTGACTTTCCATTCGGTTTATTTTATGTTGCAGCTGTTCAGGAATTGTTAGAGCTACCAGTTTTGGGGGAATCATATAATTGAAATAAAACAGTCATTTCTGCCATTGCCACCTTTGCTTTGTGAGGTGCCATCCTTCCCTGTTCCCCTAAAATCTCTCGTCACAGGGCAGGCAGGAACTTGCGAGTCTAGCAAGACTCAGTAATGAAGATGAATTTTTTTCCCCAAGCTACATTTACAATCTGCTTCCTTTTTCAAAAAATTAGATCAGCATCTTAATTTTAATGAAGTAAAAGACCGCTAGCTAAAGCCTCTTGAACACGTAGCATGAAAAATAGGAAGGAAGCCAAGGAGATATGACTGCTGAGATAATTTCATCTTGCAAGTTGGGGCTCCAACCATGCGTCCTTCAGCTTAGTTTCCCAAACAGTCTATTGACGTCCGAAGCTGCTTGGCACCCGGTGAATGTCACGGTAAGCCGTGCTGTCACCCTGGGGCTTGGGAGTCCCTTGTGATACTGTGAGCACGGTCATCAGAGGACACCTGTTCTGAGAGAGACAGCAAAAAGATCTTCTCGGGTCACAGAGCAAGGAAGCTGTGAGGTGTCTCACAAAATGTGTCAAAATTCCTAAGTGCTGTAAAGTACTGTATCAATAATTGGGAATTGAATTAGCAGCCATTCCTGCTAGGAGTTGTTTCAAATGCGCTCAGTGGAAGCAGCAGTGTATGTTTACAGAGGACAATTATCTAATTACTGGCCATTAATGAGTATCTGTGGTCTCTAAACCTGCTCAGGAAGGTGAGGAATGTCAGATCGATTGATTGTTCCCTCAGTTCGTCGTCTCTCCTTTCTCCCTTGTTCAATATCACAGGCCAGATTCTGCACTCTGTATTATAGGCAAAGAAAAAACATGTTGCACTACCTGTTGCTGAATCCTGTGTGTGTGGGATTTGTGTTCTGATGTGACAGCTCGGGTGTTGAAGCTGGCCTCGTGCCAGCTGCTGCTTCACTCTTGGGATGGAAGGACTTAGGATCAGGACTTCAGCAGGGTGGGAAGGCAAATGCAGTTTTTCAGTACTACACGTTTTTACCGTCCTATCTTCCATGACTGGGTAGCTTTGCAGAGACCTTCCTTTGGCTTCATTTCCATTACTCATTAGCTATCTCCCTTTCCCTAAAGGATTAAATAGATTACTTTGCTGCTAACGCCTAGATTGACTTCAGAGGTCCTTGGATCCAGATATTAGTCTTGCACTTTAGTGCTTTTAAGAAGATTGCTGTAATGGCAGTAAATGAAACCAAATAGACAATACTACATTATAGCTTTATGTAGGTAGTATGTATATGTATAAAAAGGTATGTTGAGTTGCCACCCCACCCTCAAGATTTAACTGGAATTTGCAAGACCGTTAATTTGCTGTCAACACATAACTTAGTCACTCTCTAGGGTAGACAGCTGTTAGAGCACAGTGAATTCAAACTGTTCAAAACCTGTTAAAATCCCTGTAGTGATCCTCAGGCTTAGGAGAAAGAGAGAATAAATTACTGTTTTGACAGAGTTTCTAGTCTTACAAATAGCACCTATGGCTTCAAAGCGCTTGCAGAACTGGGCTCTGAAATGTTAAAGCTCCAGTTAGACAGAAGAGCAATTTTTTTTTTTCGATTTTTTTAAACTGATGATACTGGCATGGGCTTTGGACTTAGAAAACCTGTCACAGTGAAGGAGTCGGAGCTTTGATGATTGGGCACACTGGGTGATTGGCTCCGTCCCTGCTGGTATTGCATCTGCGACTGAGCTCTCGCTGCCGTCCAAGGATCTGCACAAAGGCAGCCTTTGTTCCCGTCTGCCTGACCCCGGTGAGTCGGTGCCCTGCCAGGATGCCCAAACCATTTGCTGCAGGAGATAAGCTCGCTGTGGAGCCCTTCAAGAGGAGGATGCAAGGGCAGTTGGTTTGAAAGTGCTTGAACAGAAAAATACATTAATTTCTTTTAATGCCTCACTTTTAACGTTTTAGACGATGTGTAATGGTCTCAGGATACAAATTAAGATTTATATTCCATGTTTACTGCTCTGTAGGGTTTCATGTTTTACTTTTTATGTTAGAAATGTTAGGCATAGGTGTGGATTTGAACCACTACAAATGGTCTAAAAACTGAGCTGTGCTAAGTTAAATCTCCCTGGCTGTGGTTTCGTTTGGAAATATGAAGCAAAGGTTCTGTCAGCTAATGCACCCCTACTCCTATGCCTCTGATGCCTATGAGAAAGGTCCCCCATACAATTCCACCAAGGACCATCCATTTAGTCTCAAAATAAATTAAGATGGCTCTGTCTTCTTGCAGGCTGTTGTTCTGGCTTGTAGCTTGCTCTGCGTTAATGGCTTTTTGGAGTGAGTTGTAAAAACCGAAGCAAACCACCAAGCGTTAGCTTCTTGCATAAGGTGCTCTAAGCAGATGCAAGAAGCTGGCATAGAAATCAAAGAACACAGTTATTTGGTGGCTGTAGGATGAGCCAAAGCACTTAACAGGGATCGCTCTAAGACGGTAGCACTTCACCATCCTCTGCTCACTCTTGGAATGAGTATTGCGAAGGGAAGGCAACTTCTTAATCTAATTTGGTGGACACGGATCCTGAAGGAAGGAGATTTGTCGGCGTTTTGCAGAGCAGATGGCTGTATATCGATTTCGACAGAACTATTTTCATTTCAAGTCCTCTGCAGCAGCAGGAGAAATATGATTTCAGTCTCATAGCTATATTTATGTCTGTAATTGCTGGTTAATACAATTCTGGTCAGAGAGTTTGCAGGATCATTTCTTTTGTTAGGCAGACAAGAGACAGCTTCATCCATTAGCACTAATCCTATTTCGCTGGAAGCTCAATGTTTAAAGGTTAGACTGATTTGCTCCCGGATTGGCAGTAACTATTGCATCTTTGTTCCCCTCTAAAACTGGAGGAAGATGTGGCTTAGGGTCTCGTGGATAAAGGTGGTGTTATGACACCTGCTACTGGGTATTTCTTGAAGGAATTGGTTGGGATGCCAAATCACGTCTTTACAGCTTTTAGTTCATGGTTCCTGAGTCAGTACACTCGGAGATGCATTGAGTTGCAAAGCTGCAAAACGAAGGATGTTACATGGAAGAAATGGAATGGGATTCATTATCTGCCCATGAGTCACCTCATTTGAAGTCTGTCTGGTCATTGTTTTCAGGATAGAAAAGAAATGTACACTTCAGTTGAGTGGAATGCTGGGATCCCAGCTAGAACGGGCGAAGGGCAGCAGAAGGATACGTGTTCCTGCGGCTTGATCTTAATGCACAACAAGGGGTGCTTGTCTTGATTTTGGCTTTGCTGGTATAAGCCCCAGGCAAATGAATCAGTGCAACACTTGCCAAATAGCAAAGGACAAATGTATTTTTCCTCAGAAAGACACTTTTAACTGTAGTACTTGAAGTTTAATGTGTCCTTTTTGTGTGGGGCCCTCCCAACTTTTTAAATTGCAAAGCAGGCATGCAAAAGTCAGTCACGTTTTGATTATTACTCAAAACTCTCTGTGGAATGGGTATGGGGGTAATCATTACAAACTACTGTAGGAAAACTAGCCATGGGGGTGCCTGTGATCAACAGAATCAATTTGTTTTCTTTTTGACTTTGAAACTGATGCTTCCCCTTAAAACGGAAAGACGGAAAAATGAACCAAACTTAACAACTACCATATTTCATCAGACTATTCTAGTCACATGTCAATATTGCCTTGAGTTGTCATTTTAAGGACAAAAAACTTTAGTAGTATATGTTAAACCAACTTAGTACCTCCTGTAGGTAAAGCCCAATAGTGTTACGTATTCTGAAATGGGCTCATATCCTGGAGGAGTCTGAACTGTAGCTGGCAGTTACACTGCCCTTGAAAAAGGCTAAACATGTGCATGCGGGGGGAATAGAGGACCAAAATGTGCTACTTTGAAACGGGATGAGAATATGAGTTCTGCAAGGTTAAAAAAAAAGTCTTCATTGAGAGGCATCGCAGAGTAGGCTGACAGGAGGTGGAAGCAGCAGAACTTGTGCAGGAGATGTCTGAATTTGGCAGGGATTTAAAATTCAGTCTAAAATAAAGTTAGTTGCATGCCGGCAGAATGAACGTTGAGCCTGTACGCTCTGTTCAGTATGAACACGTTCTAGGAGTAAGTGATATTTCCATCTGAAATTTGTCAGAAAGCTAGGGCAAGCCTAATGCTGGAAAATATGGGGTTTAAAGCAATTCAGATGAGTTCTTCATTGAATATGAAAGGCATTTAGTTGTTACGGTTTTCACCTGCATTTCTTATAATTTTCAACTTGAATTGGTCAAGAAAACCTGTGAAAACCTGGCAGATGGCAAAGAGGGTGGTGCAGATGCAAAGGGAAATGATCTTCTTTTCAGAATCAGTGCTTTTTAGGATATATTTTGGGTAGTTAACCATCTAAGTCAGTCATACTGATTATAGGATGTATTGTAAACTTTTAAATTTATTTTGAGCCTAGAAAGGCAATAATAATAAATGCAGTTCAGTCACAGAAGACTGCTGGATGATGTGTGGGTCGGAGAAACAGGAGCTGAGAGTCACTTGAGATTTGCAGATGTTGATGTGTGGTTGTTCCCAGCCTCCTCATGTGGGATATGCAGAAGGGCAGGTACCGTCACCTAGATTGGAGTGACGGATGCTTCAGCCTGCACAGTCCTGCTGGGTACCTGTGGGCTGGTGCCAGGCTGTGCCAGAGGGTTTTCCATCTGGGTGCTCAGCTCCTAGGAAAGTGCTAAGGGGTGAAAAGGAGAGGAGAGAACCTCTAGCAGGTTCTGAGTTCGTGCCTGCCTGATTTTGAGATTGGGAAAGATTTTATCGAAAACAGATGCAGTGTATAATGGTGGAAAACCCATGTTTCTGTGGAAGAGAATGCTGAGCTTGTTGTGCGTGTACTGCTCTTGCTGGTCCGAACTGGAAGATGCAGTTCTGTTGTGGTTTTGGGTATACGTGCTGTTGAGAGTGTGCTGTCCGCCCAAAATGTTTTGCCCGTAGCTGTTAAGAAGTTGCACGAGTGTCTGTGCTGAAGACCACGTTGGGGTACTTTTGCTGAATGTTTTGTATTTCCGTTACTGTGACTGCTATTATGACTTTTTCCAGAGTAAATACACGGAATATGAAAATCAAATTATTGGTGGCATCAAGTAGTTTTTATTTAGAAATCATTTACTATGGAGGAAAAAAACAATAATAAGAAAAAAGATCTTTAATTTGATTACTGAATGCTTAGCTGGGGCAAAGTGGGAACATGTCATCTAAACTAATGTAACAACCAAAACCCATTACCCTAATTGTCTTACCTAAGTTATGCCACTGAAAACTTACTGGGGAGCAGCAGAGACCAAGATACTATTCATGATACCTTTGAGAACATGGAAGATTAATGCATTTTTCCTATTTATTTTTTTTTTTTAGGTAAGTAACTGAAGGGGACATGAAGAATTGACATTTAAATGGCCAGCATGTTGCAAAAGGTATTTCAATTTTGATTCAACAGGAAATGTGCAAATAATTGATATGACTACATATTGAATGAGTATTTTCCTCTTTTTTTCATTTTCTTCCTCTCCTGACTGTGTCTTGGCAGATAAATAAAAGAACCTGGGGTTAGCTAGTTGACTAAAATTATTTTATTTGCTGTAAAAGTAGTAATGATAATATGATAATGAATGAAATATGCAAGTGTCATGCTTGAAATCTCTTTCTGCACTGATGATCACTGGAAAACCTGTTTTACATGCTGATTATAGAAAGATAGATGCATTGCATCTGGTTTCTAAGAGATGATACCACCAAGCGACTGTGAGAAAGCTAAACCTGTATTTGATCCCTGAACAGCCCCTTCCTTGCCAGCCAGATGGATACGGAGGTATGTGAGGGCTTATCCTGCATTGGGAAGTAGTGTCTGTAAATATGCTGTGAACAAAATGCTTGCACTTCTGCTGGTGACACCCACACAGAAGCATCAAAGGACTCCCAGCTATATTTGTTTGCAATAGTTCTCCTACTGATTATTTTTTCACATCACTGATAATTGATTATAATTCTGCAGAATGTTTGTTGTCATGTCGTTGTCTGTGAAATCCATCAGGAGAGTGGAGATTGATGGGAGAGCCATGGTTACAGAGAGCAATTCCAGTTAATACCAATTAGGGCTGGTAATCCAAAGCTGTTCGGATGAATCTTCACAAAGACTGGTTAAAGAAAGAGGATCCTGGCTTACAAAAATGTCAATGTTTCCTAATTCTTTCTATTAGAGTGGAAGTTATACTTCTTAATATTTTTGACAGAAGGGTGGACAGAGGAAGATAGACCTATCAATTAGAAAGTGTCTGGGGATAGACTCAATTTCTGATTTCAGTGAGGCAGAACTGAGGTTTATCCCTGAATTTCCTACTTCTGAAAAGATTAGAGAGTCTAATGGATTGTTGTCTGTTCTCCTTCCCTACATTTTGAGTTAAAAACCCCAGACTATATTGGACACAAAAAATTAAATATTCTCTGACAAGATTTTCAGCTGAAAAATTCTGTCTGTTTTTGTCTTTTATAGCCTTTCCACTATTGGCTGCATGTAACTACTTTATCTTTCTCTGCTGTTCTTCCTGATTTTCCTTTCTCTGCACTGGGATTTTGCTGACATGGAAATTCACGGAGAAACAAAGCTGATTTAGTGAACTCAGTCTGGGAATATTTTGGTTTAAGAAACAAATCTGTCCAACTGAAACTTTGGTTACACTTGGTTATTCTGATTTGCATTTTAATCAAGAAGTATTTTGAAAGATGTGGTGTAAACATGTTGCAGCCAAGCAGGAAGACAAATCAATTTGTTTCTCTCCTGAAGCTTGCTGTAATTTTACTGTCTCACAAGTCTTTGTGAGCAGAAGCACAACATATCAATGTGTACAAGTTCTGCTTATTATCAGTGAATAAGTGCCTTTGTGGGAACTAAAAGTCCCTTTAATTCCTCAGAGAATTCCACAGCGTCGTTTTAGCCTTTGAAAAGAGAAAGTATTTGGCTAATATTAAAAAAAAATGCTGCTCAATTTGTGGCTACTTTAGCATTTTTTTTCTTCAATTTGAGGAGCTAAATATTAAAAAGCCCTTCAGTTATGAAGGAGAGGCAAAACTTGCAGTAATTTGGGAATGAGGGAGGAATCTGCAGTGCAGTATAGTCATTGCCTTCTGCAAGTGGGGTTCTGAGCACAAATAACCCCTGGTTACTTGGAGCTGATAAAATTTATATTAAATCAGCATTAATTACCTGTGCACTGGTTTTGTATAGCAAGCAACAATATTAGATCTGGTGCAATGCTTACTGAATGCCTCATCTATTTGCTAAGTGTAAAATGAATTCAAGTTGGTCCTGTATAGATTTATATCTCATGGGCTACATTAGGATACATTGTGGGGAAACAGATATGATGGTATAAAAAGATGAAATTAGAGTGATTTGTTTCAGGCAATTTAGTTTATTACATTTGACATCTTATCAGGTCTCTGAAACATAACTAGAAGCTTTCTCTTGGAAACATGTCGTGTCCTGTCTGTTTTAATGATCATCAGTAGTGGGTTGTTAGTCCTTTGCTGTAATTATGTGCCTTCTATTAGAAGGCAGCAGAGGCTCTGCTGCTTAGGAATACAAAATTCCTTATTTTTTATGGGAATAATAATATTATATCTTTGCAAGTTTTCAGAGGTCATCTCAGTAAACCAGGCATTGCTCTATGAGCTACATCATGACGATCTTGAGCAATATTGATTCTTGAGGTATAGATTCAGTTTTTTATTTCTCTATTTTTGTTTGCTGCATTACATTTTTGTCTGTTGAGCCACACGTGCAAGTTTGAGCGCTCAATTAAATGATTTTATGATCTCAATGTAATGATCACAGTTCATTCAGGTAAATGCCAAAAAACGTGCTAAGGTCAGGGATTCTTAAAGTAGGTCAAAATCCTCTAAGATTTCAGATTCTCTGGGAATTTTGCCTTGCCTTTTAAAATCACCGGCTTCTAGCCTGTATGATCAGAGAAGTACCAGTGGAAACATGAACCGTGTTCACACAGATTTAGCCAGAGGTAGGTGTTTCGTGTTTTCAAGACTCTAAGGACTCGGTAATCAAACCCCTGTGTGTTTTTCTGTATTTTATATCCCAGATCGAAATGTGTTTATTTGCCATTGGTGGGTAACAAGGTGGCCAGTGTTGTGCTGTGCAGCAGGGAAATGCTGCCATATCTTTTATTCTTTGAGCTTTTGATAAAAGACACTTACTACATTTTTGGCACCTGGTCTCCCCAGATTTCTATGGAGCTGGGCAGCAGGACAGGCGTCATCCATTCTTTTCTTTCTTGTCCCTGGCTCGACTGTTACAGCCGCATTTTTCCTTACTGGTGATCCTGAACTGGGGCAATTGCTACAGCACCTGATAAAATGCTGAGAGAAGCAGTAATTTTTCTTTGGAAAACTGAGGCGGCTGGTGGGGGGTTCAACGTTCAGCCTCACAAGAGAATTCGCCAGGAGTTTCTCAATATAATTCTTACCTCTTTTCTATATTGGAGAACTAAAAAATCTCTGTGGATGGTAACTGACGGGCAAGATCTGACAGGTCTGCTAATTGGGAGACGTTTATTTTGTCTTGTGATTTAGATCTGTGTGTTTGCTGTGTCTTTTTGGCTTTTGAAACATCTGACAAATTCTGTAGCTTGCCGATATACTGCTCGTGTTGATGCCAGTAAGCTTTTAAAAAGTGATTTTACTTCTTCAGAAGGACTGGTATTCTATCAAGTAATGGTGACATGTAGGTAAAGAAGTTGTCTGAGGAAAGGCAACTTGGTGTTCCAGACCTTGAGCAATTGATCTGGTTACCAAATATTCTTGAGTCTGAGTTGTTTAATCCAAGCTGATTCTGAGTTCCTGGCTATTTGACCGTGTTACACACTCTGGTAGTGGCATTGTCCTTTATGTAACTTCATTGTCATATTAAAGAAAAAAGCGGGAAGTGGAGGACATGTATTAAGATTGTGAAGGACATCGTATTAAGATTTTTTTACAGTGAGCAATGGAAGTTTTAGAACGGTCAGAAGGCTCTTATGTCTGCACCTTTGTTTTATAATCTTTTCCTTCTTCAAAAAAATGGATGTAGCACTTCAAGATTTTTTCTTTGTGTACGTTAAAAGTGAAACTGCATCTTTGAGATCAGTGTCATCCACAAACATATGCATATTTTTAAATTCTCTCTAGATATATAATAATTTTTAGTTGTGGCTGTTTGCCTGTTTGGATTTTCTAAAGAACAGTTATCTACATCTGCAAAAAAAGCAGGATAGCATTTCACGTTAACTGGTATTTTTGTTGGCAGCTTCAGAGGACATGAAAATTTAAATGGGCACAATGAATAAATTACCCTTGGACCTTAGACTGTTCCTTCAAAACAAGAATGGAATGATGTGTGGTGAGTTTGCACTGGTTTTGGCCTCCGTGTATTTCTTCGTAGGTATTTAAGGGGCTCATTTTCTTCATGATGAATTTAGTCCATCACAATCTCCCCTGTATTACAAAAAGCAAGGAAAAGCAATTTTATGGTAACCAAAATGAGCATGGAGAAATCATGGTTATTTTCTTTTTGTCTTCTGGAGGTCTGTGAGTACAAAATGGGAGAAATTCCAGAGTCTTTATGAGGACTTAAGAGTACTTGAGGTTTGCTATTGATTTTCACCTGGAATGCTTTGAGATGCTGGGGCGATTAGCAGCTGAGCTAAATCCAACTGAAGACAGACTCTGCTCCACCAGAAATTGAGGCTAATGGGCCGTAAAGGCAGAGAGGATAATTCCAGTGTCCAGCACCAGTCTGAACCCAGGCCGCCACCAGAAGGAGTGGGAAGCGGGATGCGCTGGCCGAGGGCTGAATGCCGCACTGTGACTCAGTGTTCGCTGCTGTAAGAGATTGCGTAGCCATGCTTGAAAACTGCTCCCGCTTTAGTGGCTGGGAAGGAAATGTGTGTGGAAAGCATCTCTTGCTTGAAGCAGTCACGGTTTAAGAAGCAGATTGTACGTGGCCCTTTGGTGGCTTGTTCTCTTCTGATTTAGATTTTTTTCTTTTCTTTTTCCCTGGGCATAAAAATAGAAGGAAGAAGGCACTTCAAATAGGCTGAGATCTCTCAAAGTGACTTTGCTTTGTTTAAAAGAGAGCCCAAAGTCTAAATCCTGAGGAAGTGTCTCGCAAGGTCCTAAGCTTTTCTACAGCTTATTTTCCAGTCAAAGAAATAAAACCTGACATGTGAAGCATTGAATGCAAAGGGCAACAGGTTGGTTGCCAAATTTTTTTTAATCTGTGTTAGCCTTTCTGCCAAAATCTTATTTATTTGCTTTTACCACAGGCCTGGCAGACAAAAGGACATTATGTTTTTCCAGTGAGAGAATGGGTAGTTCTTATTAGCCAGACAAATTTCTTACATTCTGTTTATAAACATTTATTCAGAAAACACTTCATTCTAATGCAGCTTTTGCAGTTTCTTTATTGTGCCAGAAGAGGTGAAAACCTAGGCCTGGCCACTTTGCAGAGCTGCTTTTAAAGATATTGTTCTGGTTTTAATATTTCAGACAATCTTAGATAAGGTGTAAACGCAGATTATTGTTGCTTTTGCTTTTCTCCATCCATGTTTCGGTGCTGTTTCTGGCACAGGTAGAGGGTTGAAGACGGGCCAAGGTCCACATCCTTGCCAGGATTTCAAACACCGCCGAAGATTTGGGAGTGTCGAATGTCATCCTTTTGAGCTTGTGCCTACCTCTAAGTGCGTTTGTATACTGCAGAAATTTCACTCGTCAGTCTTTAAGTGCCACTTAAAAATGTACATCTAATCTTCTGTCAATCTGAGTGTTTCATGCATGTTCTCCTCTCTCTGAAGGTGATTGTTTCATTGGCCCTATTTCAAGAGTCAATGTGAAATCCATGGGAAGCGAGGTTTGTGCTGGATATAACTGGTAATGGTGGAAAGTTTTCCATAGACACGGTTGAGGGCATACTAGGTCAGTCTCATAGCTCTTTTTGCTGTAAAGGATAGGCTTGGGTTTTTTTCTTCCTGAAGTATCAGTGGCATGTCGTTAATACATCTGTTCTTATAAATCATTTGCTTCCTTTGGCTACTTTACAACGGCAGGAAATAATAATTAAGAAATGATAATACTCCCAATTTTTTCATCTATTGAAAGTGAGCAAGCTGAGGTAACGATATATCGCCCCCAATATATACCTGGGGTTAGGATTGCAAAGCTTTTAAAGAGCTGCCCAGGTAAGCCATCTGTGTACTCCTACACAAAATCCGTTCTCCAGATTCGTCTGGGAAGGAGGAAAAGGGCTGGCATGTATTGCATATATGTTAAAGAGACTGCAAACCCACTCTGTAGTTTTCACAGCCACTCATGTCTATAACATCTCTGATGCAGACGTGGGAACCCAAAGGTAGAGGAAGTAATTTTGATTTCCTTTCTGTACTTGAACCTTTCAGCTGGAGAAGCTGGTGAAGGCTGGGCTGCCTTGCTGTCTGCTTTTGTTTTGTTCAGACTGTAACGTCGCAGCAGTTTGTCTTACGAATTTGTAGCCATGAGAACAGATTATGATCTGCTGTAATGGTAATTATATTAACTAAAATGGTCACAAAAATGATAGAGAGGAAGCTGCATGTATCAAAGCTGTGCAATCTGTATTCTTCTCAAACATTTTTAATGAAAAGAAAATATCAAAGTGTTTGCGTGTGTGCATATGTATATATGCATGTGAGTGGGTGTAGAGTGTGTAAGTGTATGTTAAATAAAACAAAGTCCATATTCATGATTTGAGAAGAGCAAATGTTAATGAACCTATAAATTCTCTGAGGGGAGTTGGTTGATGTAGCAGAGTTAAAAACTCAAGGCCCTTGGATAAAACCCTGCCAGTAATGGGTAATAGACACTTTCTGCTACATTTAGCTCTTTTCCTTAGAACTCAGGCATAAACAGCCATTTTTTAGATGGGAATTCGGTACAGACTCTCTAAAGAGTCTGTTTGCAGTTTGTTCTAGAAGAGATTTTTAAGGGGCTACAAATAGTGGATTGAAATCAAAACCACTAAACAGGGCCTTTGGAATGATGTAAAGCTTAGGTCAGTGGTTATGGAGTTGCAGAGAGCCTACAGCTGCACCTTCTGGCTGGAGGAATTGCTTGGGGGTGAACTTGGGGCATTGTGCACTGGAAGGAGCTGCTGGGATCCAAATTTAGTAACTATTCAAGGAAGGCAATTAATGGTTTCTGGACTGATCCACTAGTCTTCCAAAATTTAAAATTGAGTAGCTGCTGGAAAATCTGCATTTTGCTTAAGAATTGGAAAAATACTGAAGCATAAGACCAATGTAGGATCCTTTATAAATAATATTCGACGTTGGACACATGTCCTCTAAAATGTATCAGAAACAGAATAACAGAGACTGTCCAAGGAAGGCCAGTACTGTCCAGGAGAGCACAGGTGGTGTTTGCAGAGGAGGGGGAAGAAGAAATGATCTTCCTGTTAAAGAAAAGTTTAATATGAAAGTAGGTGACAGGTTTATTGATATCCTTCTGTTAGGAGAGTTAGCTGGGAGCTGCCACTTGCTCCATGTCTTCTCATAACTCTAACACGAGTTTGTCTGTCTGAAAATTATGAGCTCTAAGGTGGCCAAAAAATTGCAAAACACTTGTTTCTCATTCCTCTTTCTATTTGGTTAAATGATGTTTTAAAAATTACTTTGGCGATAGTCTTGAAACATAAATATGCCATTAATTAATGAAGTGTTGCCTGCCTTGTTCCTCAGACAGGCTGAAAATGTGCAATGAAATAAACTTTTTCTGGACAGTGAGATCCAAACCACATTTGTTATCCATAAAAGCTGCCTTTCAAGACCAGACCTGAGGGTCTGTGTTCCTCAGTGTTTTCTCCACAATAGCTACAGCCTGGTTCTTGAGGAAGAGTAGGAACAGGGCAAGCATATCTGATACTTCCCCTAAATAATCTCCTGGCCTCCAGCTGTTTTTGGCTCAGGATTTCCTGAGCTGGATATGGTCTCTGTGATTTAATAACCCTCAGTGGTTTTTTCTTTCACAAACTTGTCCCTCCTTGAGCTGAGGTAACCCCTTCCCCCAGGGAAATTCCTGCCACTACCTCTGTTCCAGCCACTGGGCTGGGACACACAAGGTCTGCTCTCCTAGAATATAGGATGTGTTCTTCAGTTCAGGGAGAGGACATACAAGGTTTAAAGAGGAAAATAATCATATTGCAGAATATGGAATGCTATTGCTACGGTTGAAATATTATTCTGAATGCAGGCATATGGTCAGGAACAAACTCAAAACACTTAAAAAAGAGAATGCCATGTACCCAAGACAGGAATCCTTATCCAAATGATGAGGCATTTGGGTCTTGGCAGTGGGTGACTGTTTGTCTTGTCAGCTCTCTTGCCGTCCTAAGTATGGCTTTATTTATAAAACATTAGCTTTCGAAAGGAAGCCATCAGGAAATGAATAACTGTAGTCACAGCTGGGTTTAAAAAGGGAAGAGAAAATAGGAAGATCCATCCATTTTGTGTGCTGACTAGTGCAGGAGTTTTGTGAAAAAGCCTCTATTGATTTCATAACACAAAAAATTAATGTACTTAATTTTCTTATTTATGGCATTACACATTGTTCCTGTCTTTAATTTCAAACATGATAATGATTTTCTTTTTTTTTTTTGGTACCTTCGAGATTCTAAAGGAACTTTATTAAAGTATAGAAACTTACAAAATGCATCAAAAATGGGGGATGGGGCCTTATCCGATGAAGTCAAACAGATTCCCTTTAGGTAGGTGCCAGGTGAGGTAAGGCTGTTCAGCAGTGTTATCCCACCTTTCTTCCATCCTCACAGTACACTCAGGAGTGCCAGGACACATCTGGACTTTAAGATGCTGTAACATTCCATGTAAGCTGTGGTTTTAGAGGCTTGTGACTTGTTCAGTTTGGGATAAATTTTCACGGGGATAGCAGAAAGCTTATTTATCCCTGAAATGGCAGCCAGATTGTTAAGGCTGTGCTCCAAAGTGTGAATATTCTAGAGGTTTTCAGCGAAACGGTGATAAGAATTTTCCTAAAATAAGCTCTTCTGCACACACAGTTTTTTTATAGGCCTAGACTGTCAGCCTGAGAGAGATGCCAAGCACTGGGAGGGTTTTAAATTTGGTATAATAAGAAGCAACATGCCTTATACTGTACATCATTGCAGGCCACAAATGTTGCTCTCTGCACCTTAGCAGTCACATCTGTTGACGTCAGAATTTGGTCTGGTTTGTCTAGTCCCTAGTCAGGGACTTTTAAGACCATGTTTTGCTGCTAAATTTCTACTTTAATTGCAAGTGGGTGGAATTATGAAAATTCGGAGAGCTGAACTGATGTTTAAATAGTTTGGCACATGGTGGTATTATATTGCTATTAAAATAAATATTACCAAAAGGCATCTGTGTAACAGGAATTGAATTTGAGTCATATGTGATAGTACTTTTCAGTAAAATACAACTCTAGATATTTATTCAAGTAGCACAGTGATGTGAAAATACCCACACAGCTAAAATGAAGTTTGCTTTACTTGCATGCGTGTACTGAGTACAAATGTGACAATTTTTCCATTGCTATTCCTTTGAAACTTGTGCTGTCAATCTTTGGGATACGGTCTCAAAGATGAGCTGCTCTCTCCAAACGTATATATCAGATACGTTTTTTTTTTGTTACATCATGGGGATAAAATCAGCTTGAAAATGATGTTTTTCCAAGGTTTAGGGGGTTGTGGTTGATGATTATTAAGTTCATCTTTGAGTGTGTGACTGTTTTCATGACCTGTCAGTCACTTTTAACTTAATAAGAGATGTGGACACAGAATTAAGAAAAATAATGTTTAGGAGTTACTAATTTTTATTTTGTTTAAAGGAAGTGTCTTTCATACCTTTCTTAAAAGAAAATGAAAAAGATTAATTAGTTTGTGCTGTTTCATCTAGTTTATTGTTGCCAACCACCAGAGAACAAACTGTATCTTACTTATAATTTCCTCTAAAGTCAAGTCCCATATTGAGGTGGTTATAGCATGTAAGAAGCAGTTAAACCCCAAACTGTGCCCAAATCCTGGTTTCCAGGGGGAGCCAAGTTATTTATATGGGACCGAAGTGCAACATTTCTCTGACAAAGGCCAGAGTTCTGGAATGAAGGTTAAACGGGAATGATGGTCCCCTGCCAGCCTGTTGGAGAGTGGGGACCGTGTAACGTTGTCACTAAGCCAGATGACAAGCCAGGGCAAGAAATAGCTTTGAAATAATTTTCTTTATCTGTGAACCAGTCAGGAAGCCGTAGCTAGGACAGCAGTGAAGCGAAGTTATTTAAAAGCACCCTGATAATTAAGACATTTTAAGTGTTGGTTGCTCTGTTATGTAGCTTACCCTTTAACTTTTTTTTAAAAAGAATGACCAACATTTATTTAAGTTTGCTTCCTGTTTTACACTTGAGTTGCTTCATTTTGCTCAGTAATAAAAAATGACTAATATTTAAGCAAACCAGACTCTTTCATTCAGAAAATGTCTACAAATAGTTTTATTATTTGCTGCTGAGGGGATCATTGTGCCATGATTTATTTTTTTAACTCAATCTCAGCAGAAGAAGGGTGTTTATCAGGCAATTGCTATGCTAAAAGACCATGAAATTATAGCTGCTGAGAGAGATTTCTTTACTATTTTGGCTGAACACCTAACTGGCTTTTTTATATGTTCATTTTCCGTCTGCTCCTTGTGTCTTCTCGTGGCGTTTAAATGGTCAGTTGATAAAATGCCGTTTTAAACACTGCTCTCAGGTACACGAGGCAGCTGGACATGATGCACTGGAATGTTTAGTCATTTGAAATCCCAATTTTGTTCTCTTTGCCGCTTGGATAACTTCTGATGATGTATTTAAGTCTGGAAGGCTTTTTAAGATGTCAGATATCTTGACTATTTCCATTTGCTTAATTTTGTTGGTGTTTTAAAACCCGATCTTTTGCAGCGATAGAGAAAATGATGTGTCTAGCAAGGGGTTTGCTCCCGGGATCCTTTCTGTGGTGGGTGAGCAGTGACCAAATCCGTGGCTGTATTTCTAGCTCGGTACTCGCCCCGCTCCCCACCCGGCGGCGCTGGGTGTGATGCACTCCCAGCCCACCGGAGCTGTTGCCGGGAATGGTTACTTAGCACGTTATGATCACTGTACAGACACGGAGGAAGGCTCACGTCTGCCTGCCGTGTATCAGTTTCCAGCCTCTGGTGATTGATGGCAGGGACTGAGACCTGCCAATCCTGGCCATGGGCGCTGCTGATTAAGCCGGGGAGATTTTCCCTCGTGTGTTGCTGCTCGGTTCTCCTCTGTTGTTGAGGCGGAAAGTTCAGCCACCGCCCCTTTTTAATCAGGCTGCTTGTACACACCCTGCTCTTGAGTGGTGCTGGTTGACGTGAACTGACCGTGGTGTATGTGCAAGGGGGAATACAGAAATGTGTGTAACTGAGGTACACGCTGCTTGGGTTTCAGCTCTAGGTGCCTGTAACATTAGCTCTTAAACCCAAATAATTGCTAGTCAGCATGCTTCTGTGTGGTTTGATTTTGCATGGTTTGTCGGGGCAGATGTGGGTCATTTCAAACCCTGAAGGGCTGGGGCTGGTGTCCAGCTGAGGGCAGTGTCTTGGTCAGGTGCTGCTGCCTGCAGTGCTCCAGCCAGGGAAAGCAGGCCAGGAAAAAATCTGTTATAGTGCCATGTTCATGTTAAGAAAAATCTTTATTTCAAGAGGTTTGAAACCAGAAAACCTATGCAGAGCTTCAAAATAATAATGTCATGTCGAACTTGAGAAAAACTGCTTTCTGTGGTGCATGAAGATCAGTCCTTTCTTGTGGCATTACATCTGGCAACTTGAAAATGTTGCACACGAAATTCCAGTGAAAATGTTTTTTGCCCCTTCGTTGTTTTATGCTGTTTTATTTGTCTCCATCAGAAACGTGGGAAGATAAACCTAATACTATTTGTCTTCCAATCTCAGTGTGTATGTGCCTGCTTCGCCTCCCTTTGGCCGAAAGAGGGAGGTCTCTGCCTTCCTCCATCCCTCCTTCATGGTTTGAATGGAAAAGAGCATTTCAGACAGTCCTTACGTATTTGAGAAGTCTCTACAATCCTGTACGAAATGGCTCTTTCTGACTGAAAGTTGCAAGCTTAACTACAAACTTGAGATGAGCTAGATTTCTGTCTGGTTACCTGGTTAGCAGTGAAGTGTTACACCAAGGTATTCTTAATCTTGGAAAGAGGTAGATGAAGTTTTCTGTACACTTTCCACCAGTGCTCAAGAGATGATCTTTTGGAAATGAAGGGGAATATAATTGTATAAAATGTAATACCACTTTTCAACTCTAGCTTCAAGATAAGTGCTCATGATTTGGCTTTTCAGCTGATGGTAAATAGGTTTATAATAACTTTTTTGTTGATGAACTACACAAAACTCCTGTTTTCTGTAATTCTCTGATAGATGCAGGGAGCCACGTAGGCAGCACACTCAAGTGCTTAGGGAAGTCTTGTAATTATGTCCCCTATCTGAGGAGAAAAACAGACTTCTTATATTTGCTTTTACCCAGGGGTAATGCAACCGTAAGAATTCACGCCTAAATCACGTTGCGTTTTCAGTGGAGATGTATGACCCGCACTCAGGGTGTGTGCTGTGGTGAGAGCAAGCATCTAATTAGGAATAAAATATATATGGATTTTGATCTGGCGCTCTCTTGCCACCTTCTGCTCATCCCTCTTCCCACCACGCTCACAATGCAGTTAGGTGTTGCACCAGGGAACTTGCATTAGGGATGACATTTGATTTTACAGCGTTTTCGGGAAGCGGTGCCAAAAGGAAATGTCAGTTCCTCTTCTGGATTCCTGGATGCAAAGCCCTGTTTAAATAATACAAGGAAAATGTCTTCCGTAGCAAAATGAATGAGAGTTTGCATCATTTGGAAAACTAAACCATAAGCCTTTTCTGTGGCACAGGGTGACTCAGTCTGACTTCCATTACCTTAAAAGCTCACAAATCACAAATTGGAGCATCAATATTTGTGTATTGCATTGTGAATTGCAGTATTTGAGAGTAATTTAAACCTTGGGACACTTTGATAGGGAATAGAAGCAACTGTAGAAGTAGAATTGATTACTTAAAGTGCATTGATTTGTTCTGAAGATTTCTACTTGGTGGTCTCTGGGAAGTGTGCCCTGAATGTTTACCCTGTTGGTGTTTATGACTTATTCTATGGCCTAAACACTGACTTTACCTCCTGCTGTTCCATTAGGAACTCAGGCAGAGGGAAATAGAAAATATCAGCTCCCTTGGGATACCACTAGTAAAAATCTGTCCTTCTTAAAATGCTGGAAATAATGTGCAATTTAAGTTATAGCTGAAAGGCATATTAATTCTCTGGTAAAATTCAGGATAGAGGGGGAACAAGGGAAACTTGATGGTGTTCCTAACTGGTGCTTTTAGCCAGGAGAATTGGATAGGAAGAGAAGCAGCCTCGAAACTTCACAGGTTGAGATCCATAGGAGGAAGCAGCTGTATCTTTATTTACTTGTTTCTTCTTCATCTCATCTTTTGGCATGGCTTACTTAGAAGCTACAAATAGCAGGGTTTTTTTGTCTGCTCAACACCTGCAGTTTGTGAGGATAAAGAATTTGAAATCAGAGTGGTAGGAGAAAGAAGTCCAAGCAGCTATAAAGAAGTGAGCTAGGAGGGGAGGATGGCAGGTCCCCAAATGTTTCATATTTTACTTATGTTTATAAATAGCGCAAAATAACGTTCGTTTTGCACAAGTTATGTGATTACATATCTAACTGTTGGGGCTATTGTATTAGTTGTCAAACTGTGCATTTTTTTCAGGAGTTTCTATTTTAGTTTTCATTGCCACCTTGCTTGAGAAATTTAAGTTTGGCATCTCTTGGATTTCAACTTCCATTGCCTTATTGTAATTTATAGTTCACTAGACAACAAACTCGTTAGCATCCGGTCTGTAATTTGAAATGCTTTTCTTGAGGCTTAAGAATTGCAAATTCAACATTGAGGCTAATGTAAAATACCTGGGGAATCACAAGGTGTCATTTCAATTTTTGTCAAAAATCTGTGTTTTAGTAACATTATTTTTTAAAAGTATTTTTCTTGTTTTTCAGTGTGGTATCAATAAATGTATTTAAAAATTGGATCTGACTTGCAGCTCTATTTCAGGGCATTGTTTCAGTGTCTTGACATTTAGGCAAGCTTTGACATTTTCTGTTAGACCAGATTAAACGTTGCTTCGTGCAGGTGCATTTCAATAGACCAGAGAATGACACTCAGAGGGTCACCTTTGCTTCTGATGTAACGTCTGACTTTTAGGCAAGAAAATATCAGGATTGAACTTGGTCTCTGTCTGGAGCTACGGGATGTGGCAAATGCTTCCATGGACTGAAACTCTAAAATGCCCTTTTACTTTTTGGTTTTAGTGTAAAAACTAGGTTCTAACAGAGCCAGTGCAATTCAGTGCATTGTGGTGATTTCCATGGGCACATTCACAGCAAATTGTTTCATTCAAGTTGTCAGAAAACTGGATTGGGGCCTCCTGTCTTTGATTGTCTGCTCAGGCACTTCCACAGGGCATTTCTGAGTGATTCTGGAAAACTTCCTTATGATAATCTAGGCGGAACAAATGGGGATTTCAAGTTACAGAATCTTTTGCGTGGCCTGAAAAAAGCCAAGTTTATATCAAATGAAATTCTACAAACTCTTTCAGGAAGAAGTTTCTGTTTAGGAAGCAGAGAAGGTAGGAGAAGTACTGATGAGCTTTTGATGCTGTGTTTCTGGGAACCTGAGTGCCAACTAATATATAGAAAATTTGCATGTAACTTGTCTGTCTCCATGTGCCGGACTTTCTTTTGTATTGTATTTGCTGTGCAGATAGGCAGAACTGGATTCTGCTGTCTTGCTCCCATAAGGAGCTGGTGGGGATATTTTCTTTCCCTCTTTATTTCAGAGAGGCTGGATCCCAGCTGCATTTTTGTGCAGAGAAAATCAAAAGGTCAGAGGAGGGCATGGTCTGTTTTTGCCAAAGAAGTGCCTGTGATCTGCAGAACAACATGGTTGCCTACCGAGGGAAGGGGAGAAAGGAGCTGTGCTATTAAGGAGGAGCTGGCTGTTATGTGTGCTGATATTTAACACTGAGGAGTCAGGATCGAAGAGAGACAGGCGTGTTGTTAGGTGACCATTGCTGAGACCCTTTGGGAAGGCATTGAAGGAAAAGGCAGACAAGCAGAGGATTTGGCAAGTTCAAGGGGCTGAACTTTCCGGGGACTTTAGACTGAGTGTCTTAATCCAATTTTTTCTCAAATTCCCAGAGTTAAAACTGACGAAGGATATTCAAACTGCCTGCTAAGATTAAGTTAATCACTGTTGATGTTCAGATAGATTTAATCTGCATGGAAAGTCTGCCTGGAGCTCTGTGTGTATCTCCATCTTCCCTCTGGTTTCCTTCAGGGCACTCTCCACTCCTTACAGTGTGGCAGCCAGAGTCACATGTGTTACTTCCTGTGCTGGTTTACACAGGGTGATGCTCTTCCACTGTGGCTTGAAAAAGATGGTTTTTTCTTAGTTTGGCCAATAATGTTAACTTTCAGTCTGTCCAACAGGAAAGAAAATGCTCCCAGGATACTGGTCAGGGATAGCATCCTGGTAGGTTGAATCGAGGCCCCCCTGGAGTGAGGGGCACAGTTCTTGTGTATCAGTTGCAGAATGAAACATCTGCTTAGAGTTTTTGGATAAGCCAGTGCTAAAACGGAGCAAGCTTTCACCATTTGTTCAGGTTTTATTTCAGTGAGCATTGGGTAACATTTCCTTTCAGTGGAAATGGTGGAATGTCTCTTGCTGCTGCTAAGAAATGCTGCAAGGAATCTTTAAAGGAATGTGCGGGTCTCATGTCGGAACTCTGCCGGTGGACGGGTTTGAACTGCAGCTCGTTTCCTCATCTGTGCACTGGGTTCCTCATCAAGTCGTGGCTGTGTCAGGAGGTAAATGGCCGTTACTGCCAAGGCTGTATCCTTGCATTTCCCCGTGTTCTTGACTCTTCTGGAGCTATTTGCAAGTGCTGGAAGGAACAGGCTCCCTTCGGGCATCTTTTGGCAAAACAAGCTGTGACAAGTGGATAGGTGCGTTAGAGCTGTGTTTGATTTAGGAGCACGGAACTAGGAATTGCTTTAATCGAGGAAAGACAGTAACACCAGAAATGGAGGAGGGAGGAAGTATAGGAATGGGGTGAGGAAGAGTGAGGCAAGATGGGAGAAAATGAGGAAAGGAAAAACGAGTAGTGAAATACTGACCAAGGTTCGTCCTGCTCAGCCTTGCATTATGGTGGGAGCTGAAGAGGGTATAGGTCCCTGGGATAGCTATGTACTATATCCTTAAATAAAAACCAGTGTAATTTATACTTTGGAATCATTTAAGGCCTTCTCTGGTATCTAGGTATTGGAATCTTTTTCCAAGCTTCATAATGTTGCCTTGAGTGAGGGTCAGTGCATCCCAGTTAAGCCTGTGTCTTTGTTGCAGTGACAAACAGTGAACTTCCAATGTAATCAGTATCTTTGGGAAATGTGCGCTGTGGATAATAAATGAAAGAAGGTCAACAGAAAGTGACCGCAGCAAACGCAGCTGCCATCAGCTGTTAGAGCACAAACCTATTCCCTCATGTTTCAGTACAAGCATTCTTTCCATTCTGTGTGAGGGAAGGTCGAGGAAATGGCTCCCTATTTTCACAGATGTGGCTCCTGGATTGACTGGCAGGGTGGAAAATCATGTTGCATGCTCTTCTGGGCAGGTAGAGAAATCCATCAGGAGACCCTGTGCGTAATGGGGTTGCGTACAGTGCTTATCTTTTTATGGTGTCCCAGTGGTCATTCCATATCTATGGCTGTGAATTTGGCGTATTTTCCAGAGATCCAGACAGATCCAAAACTGGTGGCCAGTCTTAGCTTCTGTTTGAAATAAGTCAGCGTTTGCTATTGCATAGATCCAGTGTCTCTTCAGCCACAGGGGTGGGATGTTGCAGCACGGCATTCCAAGCCCTAGATGGATTCCCATGTTGTACAGCAGCTGTCAAAAGCACTGATAATGAGTCCGCAGGATCTGCTGAGAGCAGGGGAAGAAAGGAGCTGCATAATTTCATTACCCTTTTTACTCATAGAGAGCAAATGCTTTATAACCTCCTTTCCTCATCGATACTAAGGCCTCTGGAATCCCTTTGTTGCATTAAACCCCAGCCGGTTGAGGAATACCCTTTTGAGGCTGGAGTAGCTCAAATTGGAGCCTGGCATTAAGCTATACATAATTTCAGGGGTCATAATCCCAACATATCTCTGCTTTTCAATTTCCATTCGGTTCTAGTCTTTAATTGAAAAGGAAACGTTTTATTCCTAATTGTATTATTGCTCTTTCTATCCTGTCCAAACCCAGTGCAGTTCTTTCTTAGCAGTCTCAGCTTTTTGAGTTGAAAACGCTGGACTTCTCATTGCAGCAACTTAATTTTTAATGATTTCGGAGTCGTTCCTTACACGATAACTTCAGTTGTGTAAGTCAGGAACATTGTTTTCTGTGAGGTTGTTGGCTTCCCATTCCTAACTCTCTGCAACATCACTCAGATTGTCAGAAGGAATCTGGTGAGGTGGTGGCTTTTGTTGTTCTGTGGAGCCTTTTCCACAAACAATAAGAGGTGTAGTCCCACTCGGTTCAGGTTGGCAGTAAATCTGTGATAACTCCAAGAGCCAGTGAAGCTCCCTGCATTTATGTGACTGGTGAATAACATGCTGTACACCGTGTGAAACAACTGTGTGGTAGGAAGTGATGCCATCCGAGAACAGCATCTATCCCTTGCTTTTTAAATTATGAATGGGTAGTACTGTTGGATTTTAATAGAAATCTCCATGAATTTAATTAATTGAAGATACCGGAGGCTTACAGAAGTGCAGAACATTTTATATATGTTAATTTGTAATTAATTCATTATTAATGAAATACTTATATTAACAAACCGCATCTTTATGATTTTTTAATAGAGATGATGTTATTGGAGGGTTATGAATTTCTGAGTAAACCTTGTGATTGGGAGCTTGCTTGCTTTCATATCTTTATTAAAGTAAATTTCCTCTAATACAGATTTTCCTTCTGCCCCCTCCAGTAGTGTCTCAACTCGTTTTGGGTAAGGAAAGATCTGCTTATTCGGGTTATTTGAGGGCAAAGTAAACCTCATTTTTCTTTGTTTCTGGTTGGGAGCAGGAGATGGCCGAGTCATTTTTCAAGAGTCCTTTGTATGTATAAACCCCGACCCTTTATGTTGCTGTCAGCCATTTGATAGAAGGATTAATTTACTCATAATGTTTTGCATTATTAAGGTTCCTGACGGGTTTTAGAAACATTATCTTGGTGTTGTTCAGAGCTGCTTGCCAATCAGTGTCTCCACTTAGCAGGTCTGTATAGAATTAGGATATTGGGTAAAAGTACAAGAGCTTTAACGTGTTAGAATTGGTTGCATCACAGCAGTAATGCCAGTCTTTTTCTCTCTCTACACACACGCAAATCTAAAATTTGAGTATATATATTGTCCCCATTTTCTCAATAACATATGGCCTGACATGATTGCAAATTATGGATCAGTGCATCATTTTGTTTGCATTCAGAAGTGTTTCATTGGTCACATTTGCATGGGTAAAATCTGCAAACAACAAAGAGTAATGTCCTAAATGCAGATGTTATTTTCTCTCTGGATGCACATAGGAGACCCTCTGAAGAGAACTATTTCTCAAGGTGCTGGAATTCATCGGTCTCACTGTTTGGTCAGGCTAGATGTAGATCTCTGAAAATTATTTCAACATGTCTTCATGATTTTTTTTTTGCCTTCAATTATATTTTTGAAAGGTGTAAGTGTATCTCATATAAGGATGTTTCAGTTGTGATCAGTATTTGCCAGGAAGAAAAACAGATGCTCTTTTTTTCTGTGGCAGCTGAGCTGAAGTCAGTGCTGACGTTCTTGTTTACAGCATGTCATCCTAGAGCAGACTATTCAGAAGGTTCCTTGTTTTCTTTCAAGTCATTTGAAGTCTTAATTGTGGTATACTCCTGACTTTGTTGTCTTGAGAGAATGGAATCTGACACTGACATTAGGCGTTGGGGAGTACAACCCGAAGATTCTAATGAAGCCCGTACTGTAATTACCGCTTGAAAAATTATCTGCAAAGCAGTTGCTGACCAGAAAAGTCTGACGTATGCGTTGTTTTGAAGAAGGGTTATTTTTGTTATTTTCTTTTTTTTTTTTTGCTTTAGATTTGTGTTTTCCAGCCGCACTCGGTTTGGATGCGAGACGCGCGCTGTGGGAGGAGGTAATGAGAGGAGACAATGGCATCTGCGTTCCTTGCTAATTTTAACCTCCAGCTATCTTTCCTCTCAGGATGCTCCGTGCACACAGAAGAGCTTGTAGGCGAACAGGGAGCAAATTATTTTCCCCAAGTAAACTAATTACATGCCAGACAGAAGCGATTCTGCCAAAGTGACTGATCTCCCTTCAAAATCATTCCAGAAGTTGTTTTTTCAACTTCGGAGGGGGAGTAGGAGTCTCATAGGTAGTAACTGGGTTAGTGGAAGCTATGGCAGCATCCAGATATATATGACAGGCCGACAGGCCTGAGCCTTTAGTGGGTGTGTGCTATGTTAGGCGGTGCTGAAGTTCATTACTTAAGGTTCCGTGTTTTGTGGTACTCATTCCACACACAAAGTTCCTAAATTAAATGTAGATTTTGGGACAAGCAGATAAAACCAGGGAATCGGTGCTACGACTCTGATACCTCTGTTTCCAAGTGCCCTGGTTATGTGAGTGATTATAGCTGAGGAAGACGATTTCCAGTAACGATTTGCTTGATGAATGAGCCTCCTTTCTTGATTGCAGATTGTCTGCAAACAGATTGAAATTTAACAAACTTGTTTGTTATTTATTATAATTTAGTGTGTAATAATCCCCCCTCTTCCCATGAAAATTGCTGTTGGTAGTAGGATTTACTTTGTGGTCCTGAGAGGATGCTGAGAGCAAACTCTTCCCTTAAAACATCAAGAGTCCATGATAATCAAACAGAAAATGTGGCAACACAGTTGGAGCAGAATCATACAGAAGTCAGGGCGATGTTTGCATATCATTTTTCTCGTTATTTGTTCAGCTGTAACAGTGAGGGAAAATTGACACCGCCTAATAGCAGTTCTAATAGGCTGTGTAAAATGAGTGTGATGGGCTCTCGGGAGCTCCGGGCAGCCGTATCCCCATCTCTTGGATCACCTCCACAGTTCCCGTTAATTGACGAGCCCTGCTCGCTGCAGAGACCGGGCAGCGCGCGGCTCTGGAGCCTGAGCGGCGTTTGCGTGCAGGGTTTGGTTCTTGTCAGAACTCACTGGGGAAATGCTGCAGCAACAGCACACAGAGCTTTACGATACCGCTTCTACTGCGCCTGCTATTATGTTCCTAAAAATGTTCTGCCCTTCATGAATATTGGTACGGTATCCTTCCTTCTTAGCCATTTTGTAATGTGATTTTATTTTGCTACTCAGGTGTTTTCTAGCCAGAACCAAACCACTGTCTTTTCTGTTGGGTTTGTTTGGTGGGGCTGAGGGGAAAAAATAGCTGTGATTAGGGTGCACTGAACGGCCTGGAAGGTTTCTGTTCACTAGGACAGCAGATAGCTGTGGTACAAGCTTCCAGGCTGGCTCTGACTCGGCAAAGCTGTTACAGAAGTGAACAGGCCCTTCAGTTCTTGTCTGATCTTCCTGCTAAGGCTGCTGACAAAGGCTGTGTTTGTACACGTATTTCTTATGACAGTTGCTTGTCTTGGAGGAATTAGAAAGAGATCACCAGCTTGTCACGAAATAATGACCCTGTCCCTGCAATGCTGAACGAGCTCTGATCCAGCTATCCTTGTGTGGGTGATCCTATAGACAGTTAGTAGTTTTATTGAGCCTTTGTGCCTCTTATTTAAAAAGATTAAAAAATTGTATTCACGTATGAGAGTTGGTTCTGTCCAAAGGTAGACAAGGAAACACTTTATTTTAGTTCTTTCCTTCACAGTTTAGTTTGCCACAATAGACAACATGAAGTGTAGACTGGAAAGAGGCCAGGAGACCCATCTGCTAAAAAAGAGGGATCTTTCTAATTACAATCTAGTCGGCAGAGCCTGGGGATAATACATACCTTTCCTCCTATGAATATTTTCATGAACTTGGCCCATCGGGAGAGATTCCCTCAGTGCCCTGCTTAAATTGGGTCGTTTGTGTGGACACAAAGGAAAAGGACAAAAGATGGGTGTGTGTTTCAGTAGTACTGTAAACTCTGTATCTTCTCACCAATTAAGTAGTAAAAGGATTCTGGCCCAATTTACGAGCAAAGAATTGCTGAAGGTCAAGGCATTTTCTTGTTCCATGCAAGTATATATTTTAATGCGCTGCAAATTGGATCCGAGAGGAAATGTCTTGCTTTGGTTGCTGTTTTAAAGTTTTCAGTAAGTGTATATAGAATCAAAAAGACTATTAAAATGTTCTTCCTGTAGTGACTACTATTGTGTCCATCCACCTGTTTATACATTTCTAAAGTCCCTGGCTCAGTATGATCCCTTTGTTGTTCTTTAGTTTTGATTTTTAGCTTCGAGCAATTTCACGGTTAAAAGCAAGATGCATTGGAGCAGTGGGGTCTTCCTGCCTGTTGGGAAACTGATGCAAATGGAGACAGTTATTAAAAATAAATAAAGATGGGTTTTGCAGTGCATATATCCAGGTCACATCCAGACAAATTCACAACAATGTTCAGGACAATAAAAATATCTCTGAAGAGGCATGTTGCACGCATTCAGTCAAAACCAAACATAAAGAAAAACTCAACCAATGTAACCTTGCAATCCTTCCCTCTGTGACCTCTCTTTGTCGTAATTCTGACTGCCCTGATTCCCAGTGCTCATAAATATTCCATTACATCAGCGGCACAAAAGAAATTCTCTTGTACCATTTCACAGAGAGACCAAGTTTCTTATCAATTTTGCGTACATAATCTTTCTCCTGATGCTGAAACCTAAGTGCAGTAACTCCTGAGCGCTGTTGTTTGGATTGGCTTTGTTGGTTTTCTTAATTTGTAACTGGACTAAGGGATCTGTTAAGTCCAATGGTTCCTCCATGTATTCCTGTGTTATTAGAGTCCTTCTCTTTTTATTGCTTTGCTTTTTCACTTGCAGCTGATCGCTCGGGGATCACTTAGAACTTAACCCAAAGTTTAAAAATAATAATTAAAAAAAAAGGAGAGGCTACAGAGCCACAGCTGTAGAAGAGCCATTTCTAATCTTCCTGTGCTAATGGATCAGATCCTCTCGATATAGAATCAAAATAGCTAATCAGCCCCGCAGCTTGTGTCCTCTTGACACTTGCTGTGTTCCAGGGCTCTTTTATGTTCATATCTGGTCCTGCAAGATTGCTTATGAGCAGGGTTCTGACAGGTCTCTGCTTTTTCACTCGTCATGTGGAGAATAATTATACCATTAGAGTAGGAATTAAATAAGCAAGCGATTAAAAACCCATTTCAGAGACCTACCCTGACCTTTTTATCGCTTGCATGTTTGATAGAAGAATTGGAAGAGTTTCTGTTTCAGTTCTGTCTGATTCTGTTTTCATCTTTGTTCTCTGTGTGATACAATACTGTCACTTTATGCTCTTGTAACTAATATTTGCTTTGGTATTTTATGATATGGGGTTTCCCCTTCCGTTTTTGTCTCGTTTCATCATCACGTTGCAAATTATTGTTGAAAAGAGAAACTACTCAGTAGGAGGGGTTCTAAACTATTTTTAGTTCTTTGAAATAAATGGTACTTCTTCAAATACCAAATTTTGAAGTTGATTTAAAAACCTGTATTATATTCAGCCACGTGCTTCCACTCACAGAAATTATTAAGGATGTTATTTAAGCTGCGTGTAAGCGATGAATGCTGGTAAGGTGCGTAAGCCAAATAATGTCTGGCATGATATAATTAGCAGAAGGGTTCCCCTATGTGAAGCCACTGACCTTTGAGGCTTAGGTTGTTTTAGACAATCGTATTCAATAGCCTTTACTTAAGGAAGTAGTTCTATTGAAACAGGTTTTTTTACACACAGTATTCTGTGTTAATAAGATGCACAGCATCAGATTCCCCGTGTTACAGAAACTACAACCATTTAGAGTTTATAAAGGAAATTAAGAAAATGATGGTTATAGTGACATTTGTGCTGCTTGGTTCCTTTGTCCTCATTGCAAAACTGTTTTCTAGACCCCTGCAATTGTCAAAACAGTAGTGGTGTGAACCCTTTGGAGTAGGAAGCAGATGTTTTAATCCTATAGCTGCAGCCTGCCATCAGGGCCATTGTGAGGGGATGGAGGAGCTGTTAAAGGCTTTTCTAGGTGCTTTCATTTGTGTAGAAGACAAATGAATAGAAATAAGAACTTGGGGTGACTAATTCATTGTGTGTCACCATTTTCCAACAAGTTTGGTGAGCAGACTTGAAGCAAACTTTAAATGTGGCATAGATTTGTCCTGAATTACCACGAGTGACTTAAAACACAAATTATCACAAAGATGGCACTGAATTGAATTCCTTGTTGTCACTTTAGCAGAGTTGTGGGTTTTTTGAAAAGCTGGTGTATCCAGTAAGTAAGTTTATGTATTGAAATGGAAATACAGATCAAACAATTGTGTATTTGGGAGAATCTTCTTAGAACATTGGCTTACCTCTTCCTGCCCACCAGGTGAGATTTTCAGGTGCTTGAAGAACAAAACTGTATGATACTTTTAAATGTCAGTAGGAAAAAAATCTGATATGTTAAGCAATCTGTCCACCCTGGGAAAACTTCAGTTAGTATAGAGCACTTAGCTTTGCTCAATTTCACTGGATTTTAATGACACACTTTCCACTCCACACTGAGCTGTGCCATGAGGTGACTAGAGGAAAGCAAATACCGGGTCAGGGAGCTCATAATTTGTTTTAATTTGGAACAGTAGCAGAGGCCAGGATGTGAAAATTGAGCCGAAGTTGGATAGCTGGGAGAAACAGATGTGTTAAAAGCACCATGGAATAACTGGATTGAAGTATATCGGCTCTGATTACTCCACAACATACTGGTGCTTTCTCCTGGACGTTATTTGAATTCATGTGTGACACCATGTTTTGGTACGTGCTCCAATACTAGTGTATAAAACAGATATGAAATTGCTTTTTGGTATTCTGTCTTTACACTTCTGTTAGATACATGAAGAATTTGAGAAGAAAATTTAATAGATGTGCCTTTCCATTAGAGTTTCCAATCTCAGTGTATCGTAAAGCATCTCGCTGCGGTGCTTGAGTCAGGTTTTTAAAGTTATTTAAGCTCCTGACTGCCGTTCATTTCACCTGTCAATACAGTTTGTGCACTGGCACGCATCCAGCAAGTAGAGAGACAAGGCCTTGAATTACAACCCAGTAGTTTCTAACGATTTTGGAGCGGAGAGCTTCTACCCTGAGGGATTTATAACAATGCACCACCTAAACCTTAGGTCTGAAAGGCGGAGTAGGCTGAATATTGACTGCCTGTGAATAATATAGGTATCTTTGAATTCCAGTTGCAGCATATTGTTTCGTTCACGTGGTTCGGTACTGTTACTAATAATTAGAAATTAAAGAAAAAGCGTATTCTGAGGACAGAGATCTGTGTGTATTAACTCTGCAAGGCTTTGTGTACTGGCTGCCTCAACACATGAATGTAAAACTTGTAAGAAAATACAGGGCAGAAAAATAATACAGAGCTAGTTTAGTATAACACCATTGCAGTGGGGCTTGAGAAAGCTTAACCTGCTAAGTCTTTCTGTCATAGATACGGGAGATTTGAGTCCAGGCTTCCAGCCTTAACCTGATTGAATAACCATCTTCTTATACATGGTACATCTTGTTTGCGGATGCGAGAACAACTGCTCTATAAGTTCTGCTCCTCATATTTTACCGGGAGAGGTAAAAAAGCTGGAGAGGAGGTGGTTGAGTTAATCTCTCTGGCTTACTCTAACACATTTCGCTCGTACAGAGCACAGGGGTGCGGGTATCAGGAGGACTTGGATGATTTGCCCACCCACAGTAGTCCCTGAATCATTTTCTCTGCTTTGTTGATGCTCCCTATGAGTAGTGTTAGATAATATGTAGTGGCATTGCAAAAAAACTTTTCCTTGTTTCTTTCAATTTGAAATGTTGTTCATCTACTTACGTTTTCCTATGCTGTATCTTTTCATTTTTTGTGTTGCCATTTTATGGGTTTATTGTCACTACAAACAAGCCTGCTGTTATTTTCTTTTTATTGTCTCTGCAATAACATCCCTGCAAAATTAACATGGGCTTGCATGGGTTCTGACAAGCCTTTGAATTTTGGTATTAGTTATGCATTATTGATATCTCCATGGCTTTTGTTGTTCTGGATTTTTTTTGAACATGACCTTACTCCCTTTACAGTGGTGTTCATCACTTCATTTTTTTTTTTTCCTTGTGGTAGTTCTGAGGGTTGTGAACTTCTTGAAATAAGGATAGCAGAGGAGAAAGCTGTCTCTTCATACTTGCAGAATAGTTATATTATTGTTTTCATGTATAATGCAAAAAATAATGTTCATAAGTTCATAAACGTCCAATAACATAATCTATATGAAATTATAAGGGTCTGGTTTATTAATGTAAGTAATTAATAATGAATGAATTAATTACAAATTAATATATAGGATGTTCCGTATCTCTCACTCATGTCAGCGGCCAAAGAAGCAGCAGAATGAGATGTACTGAATTTGAGGAATAAGTGGTTGGAATTTGTGTATACTTACTCCAAATTTTAGTGTCTGCTTTTAGCATGAGTAAAATTTAACTTGCACTCAGGCATCTCCTTAGGGAGGAAAGAGCCATGGCAAAGCTTGGACTATTTCACAATGTAACCGCTTTGGACAACACTTTAATATTTAGAAGTTAGAATTAATTTTAACTAGTTAAACTAGCTTGTGGGTGTGGCACTTGGGAACATGGCTTAGCAGAGGCCTTGGCAGTGCGTTAGCGGTTGGACTTGATGGTCTTAAAGGTCTTTTCCAATCTAAACAATCCTAGGATTCTCTAATCTGAAGCTAAATCAATAGCTATTGATTATGGCATGGACCATTGGTGGATAACAAACTCAAGAACATTAGAGGTGCTGTTTACGGGAGAGATCATTCTCGCAGTGGTTTTTCTGCTGATCCCAGCTCATGTTTCTGTTTTCTGAGCGTCTTGGCTTTAGACTTGGAAGGAAATTTCAAAGTTCAATTAACTTGAGTTCATGCCAGACTAGAATGGCTGAAATAATGTTGCCCCTATAAACGTATTTCAAGTAAAAAGTTTTGCAGTAAGATTGTTTACCAATTTAATAGACTAATTATAAGCAAGTAAATTAGATCCTTGACCTCTTTCTGTGGAGCAATGCAAATTTTAGTTACACAGTACAGAACATGCTGGCGAACTTTAACTGTCTAAGTTTTAGCTAAAAATTGTTAGACAAAGTGCAGCCAGATCAGCCTTCGGGTTATTTACATGTAAGTAAAGGAGATGTCCTCTGACAGCTGACACGGCTCAGGATCAATTCTGTTAGCAATGAGGGGAATACTGGAGAATTCCTGTTTTTTTCTTAGGAGTTACTCTGTTTCTGTGATAACAAAATTTTACCCTGTTTTTAAAAAGCATTTTCTTCCCTGCGTTCCCTGCAGCAACTCAGTGGAAAGAATACGTCAAAAATAAAAGTAATAATATTAATGCGAATCTCTCTCATCTTAAAAAACACCAGGAGTTCCCCATTAGTATGTAGATCTCACTCCAAGGGAAATGAAAATTCACTCAAGAAATCTTTTGACCCAGCCAAATCTCATGTGAACTAAACCTGAATATACTGTATCAACCACTCAGCTGTATTTTCAACAAGCCTTTTCCATGTCTTGAGAGAAATTAGAGTGAGAAGAGGAAACTGGGGGAAGGGAGAACAGGGCCCAACACACTTCACGAATTTCCTTTTTATCTGCGCAGTTCCTTAAAAGAGCTTCATCTCAGGGTGGGGTGGAAAGGGAGTTCTGCCCTGTGGCAGAACTGTGATCCCATTAATCACAGTTAATACCCACAAATAAAATATTTTCACCTTTATTGACTTATTGCATTGAGTAATTAGCATGAATGGGCCCTGGAAAGTCAACTGGTACAAACAGGTGGAGTTTTGGTGAGCCTCTGGTTTGACAGTTTAGTATGGGTCCAGGAGGGAAAGAGGTTGGACGTGCTGGGACAGGATGTCCCAGAGCCTCCCTCCTTCCTCACTGTCCTGGGGATGCAGTAGAGGTGTCTTTCCTGACCAGGATTGCTGCATTGGTTCTGCCGGTCTCTGTTTCTGAGCTAACCCTGCCACGCGCTGGCGTCTCAGCAGGACGTGCCCGCGGGGCATCGAACTGAACTAGGCATCAGTGGTAAAATAACATAAACATTCATTGGCCTGGTGACAGATTTCATTCATTTTCTGCTCAAGTTCCAAGCAGAGCAGCAGGCAGTTTCCTAGACACAGTAATATGACGTTTATATGATTCCTGTGACCACATGATTAGCTATATAATTTATTGCCTAATTTCCTTAAATACGGTATTGCCAATAGTAACCAATTAAAATAATAAGAAACAGTGGCCTGCTATGGGAAAACAACAAATCCATCATGAGGATTGAGTTGCTGTTAGATTTTTAGGCCATCTGAGTTACAGCTTGTTGACATTAATAATAGTACTAGTGAATATTCTCATTACCAAGTATTTTATTGCATAGTAGTTATGTGGCTTTTGCTTGCCTGGCGGCATTTTCCATATAAAGAAAACTACAGGCAATCCATTTTCATTCCCTTTAATGTATTTTCTTAATAGTTGGAAGATTTTAAAAGATTGCAGAAGTGCTGAGTTGTCGTTGGAACGTTTATACATGGTTTGGTAAGCGTGTAGCCGGTGTCCTGAGAATACTGTCTGCATTGTCATTTCATATCTGCTCTCTTCAGGGTTAGTCTTTCAACTTCTTTTTTTGCTTTGTAAACATCTGATTGTTCCACACAGTTATTGTTATTGTCTGATTTTCTTTGTTCTTGTAACAAGACTTCCCATTCTTACCTCTTTGCTTCCCCCCTCCTCCTGTCATGGCCTTCATGCTTTGTTTACTCCTCGGAACCAGCCTGCTGTATTCCAACTCCTGTGCCATGGTCGTGAGCCTCTCCACTTCCCGGGCCGGCATCACATCTCTGTTATTAAGGAGCTTTTAGAATAACTCAGCTTAATATGTATAAAATCTTGGCCTCTCAGAGCTATATAGGGCACATCCCAAATGGGTTTTTATAAAAGTCTTCTTGTATTTGTGTATTTATTTATTTACTTTGGGTTAGAGCTCAAGGCTTAACAGCTACTGAAGAACTGGCATCTTGAAAATTAAAATGGGCAGGAAAAAAAACATTTAAAAACCTGGGGAGAACCCTATCTTCTTGCTTTAGTTCTCTGAGAAGTATAGTCTGAAAATAAGTGTTAACCAGGTGCTACGGGACGGGGTTTTTGTTTGGTTCCCTTTTTTTATTTACTCAAGCGCTCCAGGCTAATATCACCATCCCCTGACTGCTCCAAAAGATCCAGTAAGTAGGTCATTTACTGTCTGTTTTCAAGCACGGAATGTCCAGGGAATCAATCTCAGGCTTCTGTCCAGTTTAAAATATTTATTCCCACTTACAAATCTATGGAGAAATTCATATGAGCTTTATAGCTTTTCTTTTATTACAGCTTAACGTTTGTAATGGTAGGGGATAAGACTTAACAACCTAAGTCTGTTTCTTTCCTAACCGATAACAGAGGGAGCTACCTTTGCGAGTGTCTTCGACGGTAAAAGCTGTGCAGGTTTGCAGGATCAAACTCTGAACGTGGTCCTAGAATTAGGCACTGATTTTCACACGTGAAGTGAGGTGCAGGGGGGTGGAACGAGATAATCTTTGAAGTCCCTTCCAACCCAAGAAATTCTGGGATTCTCTGAAATTACGGACGTGCTCCACCGTGGAGCGTGTGATGGTTGTGTGACGTGTCGCCTTCTCGCCCCAGCGCGCAGATCAGTGCAGTAGTTGGGTGGCTCTCTTTGCCATATTGCTTCAACTGCTGGTGACCTTTGCTGTTAACAGATTTCCAGCCAGGTTTTTTTTTTCAGCGCTGTTGTATCTGCTGTGCATGTATTCAGTCTTAAGTTCCTGAAGGAGCTGGGCTTGCTGGATTCTTGTTCAAAAAATTGCCAAATAACCTTTAATAGGAGCAGCATGCCTCACTGTGTCACGCGTGAATTGCTGAAGGCTTGAGAATTTTCCCTTGCTAATTTAAGTAAATTCTTCTATTTTGCATGAATAGAATGTGCTTTAAAAACCCTGCAGTGGCAGGCCTGATTTTGCCACCAATACACGGGAATTCCTTTCAATGACACTCAAGGCAATATTTGTCTTGGAAAACCTGAGTGCGTAACCCTCATTTTCTCAGTCAGGGCGTTTCTTAGACTCTTTAAAAAAAATCTCTGAACCTGTTAGTTACAGTGACTTAAAGAAGTGTTGGAAAATCTTTGTCTTTTGTTTGAGAACAACAGCAAATATTACAGATTAGAAGAATTAACGTCTTGTTTTGAAACAATATCTGTCAATAACCATTCTAGAGTTGGTGCAGGCTTTTCACAGCCCAGGTATTTGTGCCATAGATTGCTTTATTATTTTTAACTTAGGGTTCCATTCAAATTAGTAAAAAAATCCAGTTAAAAAGAACCTGCAATGATTTGGCCACCTGCTGGCAAAGAAGTTGTAATTTTTAAAAACAAAAAAATCCAGCCCCCACCCCCCCCCCAACAAGACAAATAACCAACCCCAAAAAACCCAATGAGAAAACAATAGAATCCCCAAACTGTAAAACATTGATGCTGTATTCTCTCTAGTGAGCTAGGTAAGACTGTAGTGTAATTTCCTGAGATCCATCCTTTGCTAGGTGGAGCTGGGAGAGGAGAACTTCCCGAGAGGTGGAGGGTGGCCTGGGCACTCTGGGCCAGCAGTGGGTAAGGAGAGAGCGGGTGCACATGGACTGGGGGAGGAGCAGTAACAGCTCTGACACTGGACCAAGGCACTCTGTTAAAAAAAACACCAACAAAAACCAGCAGATAAAAAGAAAGAATAGAGCCAAAACTGAAGTGAAGAGATGGAGATTGGATGAGGCATCCTCTAATTACTATTGGATCTTCTGGAAAAAAGACTGTTCTACAGTGTTGTGATAAACAGTGTTGATATATACAAAGGGGCAGATTTAAACTGTGTAATTCTGGCTTTCCTACTGCTTGAGTTTATGGATTGGCAGTCATGATGTTCTTTTAGCACCGTTTCCTTCAGTGTGACATGAGCAAATTTGTTTAAGGCACCATATGCTACTGATGGAGAGCTCCTAACATTTTCTCACCTTGAAAAACAGGACTTCATAAGGAGATTATTGAAAGTAAAGAGGATAAATTATATTGGATAGATTATGGCATCATCAGCCTTCTTTTTATTTATTAAAAGCACTTTAAAAAGGTTAAAAAAAGGGAAATTTGCTGTGTTCAAGATGGAATCTTTAAAATATTTCTTTTCACCTATTCAGAATGAAAATGACCTGAATAAATTATGTAAGGGTTCCTCACATGGGGGTTCTGGCTCTGCACCATCAAAGTGACATAACTGTGAAAGGTTGTCAATTGGCACTTCTTTGGTCTTAGGGAAAAAAAAATGGGGGAAAAAAAGCTTGTGTGTATAAATTGGATGCTGCAATATATGCAGCCTTAGCTTTGATTCCAGAATCCATTAAGCCCAATGGCTAATATGATATGCTCTGTGGAATCTGTTTGATGGCTGGATTAAATTGCAAATACAATAAATTGGTAACTGACCTGAAGCACTGATATTTCTAACATTTCCCTTGTGTTATCTGTATTTAATTCTGGAACAGAAACAACACAAGTGGGTGTCCAGTGTATGATCAGAGCACCTGCAACCACAGGACTCTGCTGCTTGTTCTGTGCTGTGGGAGGAGATCTGCAGCCAGGGCTTGCAGGGAACTGCTGAGAAGAAATCTGTGTCAGCTGTGATTTTCCTTTTCTAGACTAGAAAGCAAAATAATCAGCTATTTATAGCACACTTGAAAGAGACCACAAAATCCGTCCAAGTAAATACAACATTGTTGGGCGCTTTGCAGAGCCGTGTCTTGCTTCTTCCCAGGATCCCTCTGAAGAGAAATAGGCAGGAAATGGAGAAGTAAAGCATTAGCTGATACCTACCAAATTGCCTAAATGTTAGCTGAGCATCTGGCAGAATCCTGCTTATTTTGCACTTGATAAAAAGTAGCAAAACTGAAATGTCAAGCCTAATCTCCATTTTATTCAAGTGTGTTGTGGGCAAGCCAGCGTGATTCCGGAGAGTTGTCCTTGGTACATATTGGTGTGGGGTCAAGATCAGGATCTTTGCCAAGCAGCTCTTGTCCTCCTGCAATGTTTCTCGCAAATTGTACGTTTTGTGGTGCCAAACTAGGGGTGCTTTTTTATTGCAGCAGGGAACGTTCAGAGGATTCTGCTCGGGAAGGGAGCCAAAAATTTATCGGGAGCTTTCTAGTCTAGGAACACTGAATAACCTCATTTAGTGACAGTCTTTTATTCCACATTCATAGTGTGATTGTGTTTTGGTCCCTAATCTTAGTTGAAACTTGTAATTTACCATAGTGATAGAAAAAATGTAATCTGACCCTGTGAACATATCTGAAAATTGCCATTCTTTGGCTTTTGGAAACTGAGCCAAGAAGACTTTTGAAATTACATTTCTTTGTAGTTTGGTTTGCTTATTTCAGAATGTGCTGTTACACAGTATTTTCTGTTTGTTTGCCTGCATCTGGCAAACCTCCCCTTTGAACTCAGAGATCTCCCTGGAGCTCTGCTTCCGTAGAATCACTTAGGTTGGAAAAGACCTTTAAGATCGGAGTCCAACTTTTAACATAGGTGTTAAAACTTGCAAAATATTTTCTCTTATTTCTTGGGCGCGTGGTTTATATTTTGTAACGGATTACTTGTTTAGAGCAGGTTTTTTTTTTTCTTTACAGGTCTTGTAAGGGATATGTTTAGTGAGTACCAATCCAGAACAGAGCAGTCGGTCCATCAGGCTTTGTGGTGCAGCTGCCAGTCGTGTCAAATTCATTGCTCCTGGCACTATTGAGTAGTTCTAGTGGTAGCACATCCAGGTTTGGTACTGGGTAGCAGGTCCAAACCTGTGTTCAAGTAGTAGCTGCTCTATCCATTTCACTTCTCCCTCCACCTCTACTATGAGTACTAGTCTCTACTATTCCTATTTGCATTCCCAGATGAAGTCCATAAAGCTTTACCTGCGTGAAGAGCTGTGAGTCACTCGGTCCTAAATGGAATCAGCGTGAGAACTCACGCTTTATTTTGGGTCTGGTGGAGGGAAGCCCAGCCACAGGCAGCAGTGGCAGCACAGGGCCTCTGACAGGAAGTGAGGGCGGTTGCCAAACACGGTGTGTGTAGTTGGAGTAAGACAGGTGTTGTGCTTTGCCAGTTCCTGATTTATCTTCAGCTGGCTCAGAAGCCTGCTGGGAATACAGTTTGTCTGATTTTGTGCAAGAGAGACAATTGTTAATAGTGTAACAATTAACTGCTCCAGGACTGTGCGGCGTAAAACCTGAGGTGATGTCTCACATGCATCTTCTTGTGATTTCAGTGATGCAACTTTAGATGGACTTTATGCAATACTACTTTAGGCCAGAGGAACGATGTGAACTAGGTATGTGTGTGAAATAATAAGGTGGATTTTTGTGCTCTTGGAACACCACGGATCCCCACTGCTGTCCTGCTTGTGTCCTGAGGATCTGAAAGCATTAGAGGAATAGGTCCAGCATGACTGTCTCCTGCCCAGTATCCAGAGGCCAAGTGTGCTTTCCACGTCCTGCCGTGGTGTGTCAGGCGGCAGGGAGGTACCTATGGAGAAGGCACTCCGGTTTGTGAGCTCGTGCTACTCTAACAGTTCTGCTGGGGGTCAGTGGGATTTTGGAAATGAGGTTATGCAGCTTAGCCTTGGAGGAAAGCAGGGAGTGCTGGGGATGGAGAGTTGGGAGCGGTTGCTAAGAATATCAGATCAGCCGGGATCGCTATGGCAACCGTGTTGCCAGGATGAAAAACTTCCCTGCAATCAATCTGAATTCATAAGTACCACTGTCTACCTGTGACGCATTGGGAAGTCAACCTAAATTTTCCGATCTGAAGCAAATCTTTTATTAAATCCTCAAGGATTCATTTTCTCCATTTGCTAAGTAGTCTGGTACGGGAGAAAGAAATCATCTGTGTCAAGTCAGGGAGTGCTTCAGGGGCCGGGTCAGAGACACATTTGCAGAGACAAGCATATGAATAATCAGGTTGCATTTGTGTTATTGCTTGGCTTGATGCTTAAGTTTTTCGTTCCAGGTGATAAGATGAGGTAAGTCCCTCTTGGTTTTGGCCCAAGGCTTGTTTCTAGCTGCAGATTCCTGCAGGTCCATTTTATGTTTAGTCTCCTTTATTAGTTTAGCATTGAGAGATCTGGATTGTGGTGGGGAGTGACAATAAGCACACAAACTGTAAGAAATCCCGTTACTTTACTGTTCACCTCGGATAACTATTCTTACTGCAATTTAATTTCACAGGCGCAAAATACATTAAGAATGCTTAAATCTGTGTCTGTGAAAGTTGACTTTCTGAGATATGATCTAGCTTTGTAGGCTAAAGTTAGTCATAGCTGATACTTATTAGTGAGTGTCCCGTAGATTAAACAATTACCTAACTGGTGAAGTATTTCACATCTTGTGATTGATGCACTCTGCTACATTATGCCAGTGACATTCCATCATTGTTTACTGGTGCATATACTCAAACCAGAGGATGCAGATGCATCTCTGACTTGTCATTTTTGGACACAGTTTTCCTTTCTGGGGTGCTCTTTCTGCCTGTTGGGGGTTGCCGCCTTTCCAGGTCGGTCTGATCTATGAAGATCTGATCAGCCGTGTCTGTGTGGTGCCAGTGTTCTGAGCCGAACAGCAGAGACCTGTGAACAAACCAATGCCTTGTGGCGGTGTCCCTGTGGTGGTCCCTTTCTGTGCCAGCTCTCTGGCTTTGCTCTGAGCCAGTCGGTTGTGTCACCCGAAAGAACTGACACTTGTTTAGTCTAAGCAAGTGGTGCAGGTTTTATGGTGGGTCACGCTGAAAGCTCTATAGCAAATTACAGTTGAGTGTATTGCAACCTTTGGTCAGGAACGGCTTGCAGGCAGTTTTGATGAATGCACAGGTCAAGACGAGGACTGACTGTAGGCAAACAGCTCGTTGTAGCAGAGCCTTTCATGAAGTTAGCTTATTTACGGGTGACGGACGGAAACTGCTGCCCGAGCTTGAGGAGAGATTGGTGTAATTCCCTATCGGGTTTCAGTATAACCATAACTAAAAGCATGGCATCTAGCCTGAAATTTAAAACTATTTCTGTTGGTTCTCTAAAGGCCCTGTGTTGTTTAAAGTATAGAAAACAGCTTTTAGCCCAAGCGAATTTTCTTAGCCTGGTGACAGGAAAAGTAGGGGAAGTAGTGACTTTGCCTTGACTTGGTGCTGTTTGGTACACTTAGCTCTTTCAAGCAGCCTGTGCTGTAGAAATAGTAAAACAAAGGTGGAAGGCCTCGTGGGAGGAATCCCGTTTAGAGCCTTCTGTTGAAAAATCACTAGCGCAACTTATTTGTTCCTAATAAAACAGAAATTTTCCTTAATTTTGAGCTTCCCTCAGTCTGCAGTACAGTATTTCCCTGCTGAAGGTTAAATCTGTGCTCACGTTCTTGAAGCTCTGTTGCTGTTGGGTTACATGGGTTTCTCAAAAAGGAATGAATCACAGGCACATGTACGGAGAGATCTTTGGAAAAAAAAAAATTATTTAATTGTGAGGGGAAAAACCCACAAGGCTGGTGCAACTACCTTTTCAGCTATTATTTCTATTCCCATTCAGAAATCATTCCTGTCTTCACGTTCAAGGCAGCTGTTGGACACAAACTTAGTGATGAAATTGTCTTTCAATATGCGTGATGAAAGGGCAGTGTTTAAAATATTTTCTCTGCAATATTTACAGCTCGTGGTGGTTTTCCCTTGGAAAACTTGTGGCTAATTAGGGGATGGGAAAAGAAGTACGGTGGAGAGATGCCCAGGTCCATTGTAACTAATACTGTAGGAGCGGGGAGGGTTTCTGCTGTGGTTTTGTTTCTTCATTAGATGAGTCATTATTAGAAGGTACCCTAATGATAAATTAATAGAGAGTGTAGATTAAACACTCCCAGGAATTCTTAGTTAACAGTCATTTGACCAGCCCTGCTGAAAGCTTGTTTTCACTAAAATCCTGAAATTGAAGAAGCGATGATGTAAGCCCTTCAAAGGCTAGAGAATGAAAGGGAATTTTTTTTTTTCCACCCTTTAATGAAAAGAAGCTTTTGTTGGGGGAGGCAGAGCTCAGTGTGTCCTACAGTGTCCGGGAGTGGGAACATGCCATTCCTTCCTCTTACCACTGCCCCTCTGTCGGGCTGGATCTCAGTCGGTCACACTCATGTGGAAAGGGCTCGATTTCCCTCACAAACTGCATGTGCCATTGGTGTGGACGTTAATAGGAATTGTGCATTTTATCTGGGAAAAGAGGGTACGTCAAGGGCCTTGTTGGGAGCCGTGGATGATGCTGTGTGCAGGGAGAAAGGGCAGGACCTGTTTTGGTCGCTGCTCCTCTTGGAGTTTCCATGTCAAACACAAAGCTTTGCTGTGTCACACGTGCTGTTCATGCTGTAGTTTCTCTCTTAAGGGTTTATTAGAGAAGGCACACAAAGCAAGCATGCAGCATTCCAGAAGTGAGGAAACCAAAAGCATTACTGAAGTTATTATAATAATTAAGAATGGGGCTGTATGTGCTAGGCACTGTATGGATTTAGAACAACAGGCAGTCCTTTTCCTGAAGACTTTGCTGCCTAAATGGATGATTCATACACGGGGCTACAGAAGGCCTAGAACAAACAAGCTGCAGGAGGGTTGGTAAACACTCAGTGTGTATTATTAAACATGGATATATATACACACACGCACACAAATATGTACATATATATATGTTTGGGTTCAGTTTAGCTAAAAGGGGAATTGTGAAGGGAAAACACAAGAAAATGGAATGAGAGAAAGAAGGGGGAAGAGTTTGTAGGGGTAAAAATAGGACAGAAAATTATACATAGGGCAGGATGAGCTAGATAAAAGTCAAAACACTTGAAACGACAAAGTGAGGGAGGAATTGTAGTAAACAACTACCAACTTTTTACAAACAGGATACTATACTGCGGGAAAGAAATATAAAGACAGTTTTCCATCTTCTTGAGAGGATTACGCTTTCTCCTGTATCCCTGCAGAAGCCCCTAGAGATACCTCTGTGGCCCCTTCTCCGAAAGAATTTGTTTGACTTGAGCTTCCCACGCTTTTCTGGAGTCCGTGCTTTCAAAATTTATGGGGCTCATGGAAACGTGCTGGAGAACAACACCAGTTCTAGACTGGCCCTTCTAAGTTTCTGCGTGTTAGTGTGAACCACGGCTCTCCTGAGCCTCAGCAGACCTCGGGTTTTCCCCTGCCTTCTGTGGAGTGATGCCTGCTGGAAGTACATTTTCTTTCAGGAGTTCTTACGTTTCCTGAATGTTGAAACTCCTGGATCCATTCTTCCTTAAAACGCTAGTCTTACGATCGGCTTGACCTTTGCAGCTGTGGGCAGGGAGACAGATCTGGTTTATGTTCTGAAGCGCTATTGATTGGAGAGAACAACAGAAAGCAGCTCTGGAGGGAAAAGATCCTGTTATAATATAGAGCTGGATATGGGAGAACTGACTTGTCAGTGTTTTCTGTGTGAATTCAGTCCAGGCCTCTAATAACAGCAGTAATATCTCGTTCTTTGATGTGGTTAAACTGCTGTGTTTAACATGATATAAACATGTTTAATGATATAAACAGATGAGATAAAAATATATAATGGTAATACTTTTATCTGTATTTAGGATCCTTCTCCTTAAGGTGTTTGTAATGAAAGGACTTGAAGTTTAGTTTTCCTCGTGTGTTGAACACCAGTCCTTGACTTCACCTTGTCTAAGTCATAGAACTTATGAAGTCATAGAGAACAGTAGGAAAATGCAGAGGTTGCCTTCATCTGTTATTGATTCAACAGACCACACTCAGCTGCAGGGATTGCTAAAAAAGAGGAAATACAACCCTTCACCAAGGCACTGTTTGGTGTTTTTATGCTCCAACATGAACTTTATATATGCTTTGTAAAGGGAGCACTTTTACTTCTCTTTTGGAAGCACTATGTGAGATTGTTGGGTTTTGCCTGTTGATGGTAATGTACAGCTGGGGGAATGCAGCAGTATGTGTTAAAACCTGAGTTGGTTTTATGTTTTAAAAGTGAAATAAGCCAAATTCTATCCTGAGAAATGGTGCTTACCAGTTGCTTTTCACCATGGCCTTTATTCCATTCGGAGATGTTACCTGGGTTTCGTGCCAATGTCAGCAGTGCAAATACTTCCAGGAAACTGAGATACAAAAAGAGTTACAAAATTGACTTTTGGCATTTCTCAAGTGTTATCAAAACACAGAGTGTTTTTCTAACATTACAAATACTGCAGGGAAGGAACAAAAACTCATTATCAAGTGAGAAACTAATGAAAGCTTTTCTGCTGAAACAAAATCTGCATGTTTGACATTAGCCTTTTTAGTTTCTTCATATTTCAGATACAATTCCCTACTCCTGTATTGAGAATCTGAAAGGTCTGAAAGCAGTTGTGAGCATACACATCTCAATAATGTTTGTCTTTTCTGGTAGGAAGCAAATACATCATGTGACAGCTGTTGGGGTTTATTTGCTGTGTACTTGTTTTTGTGGCATTGAATGTCCTTTTCTTGTACTAGATTTTGATTCTCATCCTGTGCAGTAAAAATCAGGACTGTGTTTGTCGAAAGAGAGTGAAAGACCTGTGTGAGATAAGATGTACATCTGCTGCAGGAAGAAATTCATCCTCAGATGAATAAACTGGTTCTGACTCTGTGCTGGAATCAAGACACCAGTCAGTAAAAAGGTGCCTGGAGTGAGCGTTGTGACTGTGGGCCAAGCCTGCTGCTCCCTGGGTGCTTTTTTATCCTTCCACATGACTAAGGATCCTTTTCATCTCTTGCACGGTGGTTTCCACGTTGTGTAGACTATTGTGCTTTCAAGTCTGGTTTAGGCGCTTCAAATATGAACGTATGAAATTCATAGCAGGTTTCAAAGTATGGCAGGGAGAAACACTGCTGAGCTTTCCCTCTGTGAAAGGCTTATCACAAAGGAAATGAAAACCTATGGCTGCCACTCTGTGCGTCGATTTCCGAAACGACTGCAAACCAGACTGGTTCTCCTGTAGCTAACTGTTCCCAGCTGTTGTTTCACATTCCAAATTTTATGAGTATTTTTGCTGGCAACAGGAAATATTTTCAAGTCTTTGCAGGATAAGGCATCCATTTATTTTACATAAACTGTTTTGTTTATATTTTCTGATTATTCTGCATGTGGAAATCTTATGTATGTTTCCAGAATGAAAATTCATGACTGCAGTTAGTTACAGAGAGTTAAAAATACCCATTTTCCTAAGTGTTCTATTAGCTCTGATGTTTTAAATCAGATTTGGTTTCAAAATTGTCTGTGCTATTGTAGCTGGTTTTCCGGGAGAGAAATGCTAAAGCCACTTTATACTCCTTCTGTGCTCGTTAAGAATCCTGACTTTGGTGCAGAAGGGGAAGAAGCTGTTATTAATATATCTCTGTTATAAAAATGCAGCAAAACATATGCTAAATGTATACGGCTTCTTTCAGTGGAAGTTACTCTTTATTATTATAATCCAAATGTATTTGCAACCTGTTGTTGGACTCAAACATTTCAGGCTTTTTCCCAGATAACTGCATATGTTAGTTGCTGATCTGGAAACAGCCCAGCTGTTATAAGCCATAGTTTATAGACAAAAGCTCTTTCTTCAGAGTTTTCTAGATTCACTCTGAAATTGGATTCAATTCATTTATTTCGTTGACTTCATGGTGTCTTATCAATTATGTATGAGGTAGAACTTTGCTTTTGTTTGCTTTCTGTTTTTCTTCCTCTGTCTTTTGTTTGTTTCTTTGCACCAGTAGAAAACCTCCTGTTGTGCTTGGACTGACCCCAGTATCTCCCACTCTCTTATCTCAAGGTCAAGTGCAGCAGAGCTGTCCCTGTGCCATGAGGCTCTTCACGTGGCCTTGTTCCTTCCCAGATTCTACTTCTAGTGACTTTCCAAGTTAGCCTTTTGACTCCACTCTCGAATACCACCAGAAATGCAGCAAGACAGTAACTATCCCGAAGTTATGTTTAAAGAAAAGTTGTCAATACTTCAGAAGATATAGGTGTCTTAGAGGTTTTTTTTAATTGACAAAGACACAGACCATTTACCAAAATGGTTTTGGTGATAAATAGTGTATGTTATCCAAAAATGTGAATTTTTCTTAAATTTTTTTTTTTTTTTTTTTGCTCAAGACCTCTTTATAATGCAATAAGTTTAGCAAATGATTTTAGAAGCAGAAAAAAAATTTGGAATGTGATGAATAAAAATAGGGGAAGGGAAGTCACCTTCCCTGCTCTTGAGCTAATGTAGGTGTCAGCAGGAAAATGCCTCTATGGGAAGATGAAGTCTTTTGTGGATGAAGGGCAGGTTCAAGTATGGATTTAAACAGCAAATCAAACGTGTGTTTGGTAGAATACTTGGATAGCATTTTTTTCCCCCAAGTCTGTTTTGTTGCTGCTGCTGTGGAGTGGAAGGGTTTTCCTCACACAACCAGTAATTTCTGTAAAGCTTTTCAATCCTCTTGTCTGAGAACCGACTCAGGTTTGTGCTCTCTTCCTCCATTTCCCAGAGCAGGTGTCTAAAAGCGTGACGATTTTGGACTTTCCTTATGGGCAAATTTATCCTACATCTTGTTTGTATCTTCAAAATGACCTTCATCTTCCAGAGCTTTGGCAGATGAACATTTCTCCAGCACTGTACTTGTTTTCTTTTTTTAATTATTATGATTCTGTAAAGTAAGTGAGGTGCTGGTGCACAGCAGAGGTGGCTCACCTTCCTCTGAGCCCCGCTCCTATTTCACACGAGAAGGAGAAGACTTCTCGCAGTAGCCAAAATGATCAGATAGAGTGAGTTATGCTCATCTCAATTATCTGAGGGCAGCAATCACTCCAACACAGCTTTTGGGGAGAGCATTTATTGAGGAAGATGATGTGAAAATCATCTCTCGTTGCTGTGAGTGGTGGCTCCGGACCCCGCTGCCTCCCCAAAGCCAGGGGGTCCCACAACACCCCCAGGCTCTGGAGTAAGTGCTCCAGAGACTGTCCTTGCTCTTTGCTGTCAGAGTTTCCTATTGAGACACGGAGTTAAAAATAAATGCATTCATTGCTTTATGTGCTTTGGCTTAGGATACTACAAACAGCAAAATTATTCTAAGATCAAATGTATTGGGGCTGTTCACAGTACAGCATGTGAAGGAAAGACCTATTTGAAAGCAGAAGAATAGACAGTGTAGCCATTTTCCTTGAAAAACTTGGGGTTTTTTGCCTTTGTTAGAATGATTCATCCTGTTACTCAGCGTGGGAGTGTTAATTGCCACACTGTAAGAGAAGTGCCACCTCCTTAAGGTGAATCCAAGAGAGTCAGGCTGATAGATGCAGGGTGCTAGTAATTTCTTTGAAAGAAGTGTCAGCTATAAAAGATGGTCTCTTCCAGTGTGTTTCCAAAATGGAGCTCTCTGTTGGGCAGCGTGTTCTGATGTTAAACTGATGTTTTTACGGAAGAATCGTCATTGGTTTGATTATTACATATAACTTACTTGTAAGTTGTTGTATATCTTGAGTATGTTCTGCGCAACTTGGAGTGTTTTCAGTGCAACTTGGAAAGCATGAACAGCATTTGTTTCATACATATTTAAGAATGCTGACCTGAAAATATTTATTGTTTAAAGATGGTTCAATCTAGATTAAAAAACTACACTTGTTTTACACTGTAATTGTAGGATAGATAAACTTTCAGGCTGCTGTAGGAGGTTATTTTATAATTGCCCCCTCCAGCATGCATTTTAAGATCATCATGATAGAGAAAAGCACTTAAATGTGATTAAATGCTTCACTGAATTAAAACATCATAAAGGTGGTACTTGGCTGAGGACAGAGCAAAAGGGTCATCTGAAACTCAATTTCTCCTGTGTCACTTGCCAGTGTAGCTTGGAGCAGCCTGGGAGATCTGGAGGGTTCTCTTGTTGACCTTGGGGGTGACCAAGGCACACCCACAAAAAATCCCAGCACAGCCTGGGCCTGAGCTTGTCTTCAGTGTAGCACGGGGGACCTAAACACCTCTGTGCACCAAGTGTCTTATCTGCACACAATGAGAACGTCTTATAACATCTAATTTTTTCCCTAATATTGTGAAAATGGTTATCTTAAAAATATTTTTTACAAACTACAGTACCTGTGGGTGAAAATAAAAAGCTAGTGCTTCCTATTTTTCAAATGTGTATTTCATTAAGTGCATATTGGTACAGTTCCAAAGAGAATATTGTCTAACAAGATGGGTTTTCAGTAGAAGAATGTCAGCTTGATGTGCCCAAGTGTTCTTTTACAGTAAGGGAAGAACATATTCTTTGTTAAACATTACTCCAGTTTTTGTTGCTAAATATATAGACACGCAGCTTTTCTCTGGAAGTTGGAGGAAGTGTTTTTTCACTGAAGGCAAGAAACTGTCCCAGATATTTGACTATGACACTTCGAAATGGGACATTGTGGCAGGAAAAAATGGGGTGCAGGGAGATGCCAGTATAGGCAGACATAGAATGGGAAGCTTTTTAGGGGACGGGTGGTGTTCAAGGTCGCGGTACTTTGTGGTTCCTCCTTGGGCCTGGTAAAACAGGACTGTGGAATAGCTTGAAGGAATCTGTCATGTAACAGTAATAATAATAATAATAATAGAAAATAAAACCTTGTGAAGAGCAATCTTACAAGAGATCAAGTGACTTAGCAGAAAGTCTCCACCACTGTGCAGAGATCAGTGCTGTAAGTGGCTGCTGTGTGAATCGTTTCCCTGGCTCGTGGCGGACTCAAACTGCTGCTGTGTCCTGTGCTAATCCTTCTCTCTGGACTTCACGAAATAATTTTGTAGTAAGATGCATTTGGTTATGTCCCTGATGGGGTTGGTGTATGGAGCAGTTGGATACAGTAGCTTCAGAGCCACTCCTGAGGTGTCAGGGATTTGCTCTAGTGATGCTTGATAACAGCCAAAGGAGCTGCTGTCAGTGGTGGGATTAAGTCAGAAGAGTTTGCACTTAGTCTTGCTTGTGGAATGTATATTTTCGGTTAATTAACCTTTTCTTTTCCTTCTGAAGTAATTCTTGCAGGCGCTTTCCTGTTTTGAACAAGTTTCTAATGATGGATTTGATATGATGTACATAAGAGATGAGATTGCAGAAAATGGCAGGGACTGTCAGATCAGGAAATCTCGCTCTCTGATCTTCTATTATATTTGAGTCCTGATTTTTTATATAAACACTTCAGAACTACACTGAAAGGAGTTAATGGAGAGTGCAGAGTTAGGATATGCTTTTGCAACCTCCGTTTGACCCAGTCGTGTCCCAACATCACCATACAGGCTTCAACTACACATGCCCTTAGTACTTTTTCCACCAACTCCTACTGCATTCGATGAACAAATTAATGATACACGTTTAATGAAGAGCTATTCCATAGCTTGTTTCCTGCTCATTGCTCGATTTGTGGCCCCAGGCCTTATTTACAACATGTTGTTTAAACAGCCCTTTGAAGACAGAATTATTAGCCCCTCGGGGCTCATCTATCGTGCTCATCAAAGTCATATCCAGTGTGTGGAAAATATTTAATTCATTTTCATTATGTTTCTGTTAAGTGAAGAGACACAATTATTCCTATTCAGTGGATGAAATGCTGGAAGACAGGGAGAGAAATGATATTCAAAAGTCTTGACGATGTTTGGACCCTTAGTTAAGAAAAACAGGGACTTTTGTTTTTCCGAGTTAGTGTCTTTCTAACCTAGGATCTCACAGTCCCGGGTCAAAACTGAGTTCTTGACTGTGATTATGCCTGAGAGTTGTTAACTCTTGGAAGAAAAGATCACAAGGTGGATGATGAGCATCCAGAAAATGAGAAACTTTCTGTGAACAGCTTGTTTTTAAGCACCTGTCTTGTATGAAGCATGATGAGGGGACAGATGGAGCAGCATGGGTGCTGCTATCTGGCGTGCTGATGGGTTGCTCTGGCTGTGAAGACAATGTCCTCTTCCTTGTCCTACACCATGTATTCCAATTTCTCTAAATCCATCTGCAAATCAGACACCAGATGCCCTCCCTCTGTATATCCAGTTGTTCCCTTGGTGTAGCCATTTCAGCCCTGAGAGCCAAATGGCTCTAGCGAAGTAACAGAAATTAAATTATATGAGTAGGGTATGTAAAGCATCAATCCAAGTAGAATTAAAGTTACATGGGTACGTTGGCTAGTTTTTCTTACTTTTGGAACAGTAGACAACCATCTGCTCCTCTTGACCTTTTCCTGCCCAGTTTTGGGGAACATTAGGCCTTAGGAAGACCTGGCTCTTTTGTCCATCTCCCCTTTTTTCAACTTTCAGTGTAATTTCTCTGCCCCTCCTGTGCCACCTGTACCGTTCCCAGATTCAGTCCTGGCTCTCCTTCCACGGTGTTGGCAATCCTGTTACCCTCTTTGTGCCTTTCGATCCAAAGCATGTGGATGTAAAACCTTTAATAGCTGAACTCTTTCAGATTGGCATTTCAAGTTCATCTTGAGACAGTATCAAAAACCTTAAATCCAAAAGATGGAAATTTGATCAGAATATTTTATGGGAAAAGCTAAGTGGTACCTAGCAAAAGAAGGTTGTATATAACAATCATAACTAACAGCCACACCTATAGTTATTTCAACCTTAGGGGCTCATTTGAGGACTTTGCAAGAAAAAAACAAGTTTTTCTTTATTTTTTTACGTTCTGCTGAAAATATGACGCATTTCTCTTGTATTTTGTGCATGCTAAATGATACAAATACTGTATCTTACAGAACCATGACATAAACCTCTATTCTAATTTTTCTTTCTATTGTAACTGATTTCAGATTTCGTTTCTGGTCGTCTTTTCTTTGCAAGATGAACACAAAAAAAATCTCAATTCCTTTACTCCAAAATAAAACATAAATTAACAGTTATCTGAAGAATAATAATTGAAGGCATAGGAGTAGAATGCTTTGAGCTAGAAAGTCTCCATGGCAAGTGTCTGGTTACTATAGCAATCGCCATGGAGCATGTGACCAGCATGATAATTGCAGGGGACTTAAGAGCCTTTTCTCTTGCCTAAGTTTGATGTCTTCTCAACAGAGGTGTTATGTGAGGTCACATCCTCTCAATCCTGACTCCCAGATGGATGGATAATGCAAACGATCAATTTGCAGCTCCCACTGGGCAGAAAATGGTGCGTTCAGTTCATGGATTTTAATTTGTTTGATCTACAGCATGCCACAAGTGAGGGCAGGAATTTCTTGTCCCCAGTCTAGCATGTTTAAAATCCACATTTTGACTACTGGTTTGTATGGGAAGGGTTGCTGTGTACATGTTTTGTGGAGCACTTATACTAGGCGGACAACCATAGCTCTGCAGAACTTGGCTGACAATTTTAATGCAGAAATACAGTAGAATTCCAGCAACTAGGAGGTGTTAATATTGAGGGACAAAGTAACTTAGTGTTGCATTAAAATAACCCGTTGTTTTAAAGTTAGTTCTTTCTGTAGACATTTAGTTCATGTGTCTACTTGGTGTGGTGACTTGACTGCAATAATGAGGAAAAAATAGAGAACACTCTGGAATGAAAAACGTATCAACTGTTCATTCTGCGTTGTTTAGTTTATTAGTGGATATTTGAATAGATAATCTCCGATTCATTCCTGCATATGGCACTGCTGATTTGACTTTGACCAATGTTTATGGGCTGTTGAGAATCCTGTTTAAAACATCTTAAATATTGATAGTTCCTTGCCACTTCCATGGAATGATGCTTCTCCAGAGGACAGAAGCAACAAGGAATAGAGCCAAGTGATTAAATATATATATTTTAAACACATATGCACCTTGTTAACAGTACCAAACTCAGATGTTAAATTTTCATTATTTGGAAATATGTACTTTGAAAGAAGAACCTTTTCTGCCATACACACTTTCAGTATGACTGTACATTGTCATCTGTGTCATGTTTGACGGATGATGAGAGGGTGCTACCTATTGTTCTTTACAGAAGGACGCAGAGACGTCGTCTTTGTTTTGAGGTTGCTACCAGCAACAGATACTCCTCCGAGGAAATGAGTCACCCAAGTGTACCTGCCACAGAAATATTTGCTCCCTTTGTGCTGTGTGGAAATCAGTGACGTGAGGTGTGTGTGCTGTGCAGGTGTTGGGGGTCCATCCCCAGAGACCCCCTCCAGCATGGCATAGGGAGAGGGACTTGGCTCCTCCTGCTCTCCAGGGCACAGGTGCTGGACTCAGAAATAAGGAGTAAAATGGAGCTGGGATTCCTGATATATTGTATTCTTACTGGGGTTTTTAAATTGGTCTGTGAGGTCTATTTCAACCCAAAGCATTCTGTGATTTTTCGTGGAAAGCTATGACATGTGATTGGAGGACTCTCCTTAATAGGAGTTTGTGTTTGTCCTTTATACAGTGACGAGGAAATAAATAGGGAATGCTTTTGTATAAGCGTGTAAGAATGCTCATTTGGATGATATGTGTTATTTAACTTCGTCATCATAAAAAAAAATTGTTCAGATTTTTTAATATAATTAAATAGGTGCATACTTTAACTCTCTCCTATTACAGCTTGGTTTCATGACTCAGTGGTAAACCATAGACAGCTTTTTCATCCCCCTCTGCTTTGCTCTATTGTTGCTGTCTTATCAGGGTGGGCCAGATGGAAGCTGAGGGTTCAGCTCAAGGTAACCAGCAGCAGCTCCTGTAGTGGTGGGTCGATGAAATCGCAGATGATTATCTGTGGCACACTGCTGAGTAGACACAGAGCACTTACCACACATGATATTTAGAGGGGGTTTTATTATAAGCATTGAAGCGACTGACAGAATGTAGGTGTCACTGTTTTAAGAATGACAACATTTGCAATTACTCAGCTGGAATAGCTGAGTATTTTAATGCTTTTAACAACTACTGTCATGTGACAAATACAGAGCGTTTGCTTTTAGAACAGGCAAAGATGGGTCCTTGGAGATCGTGTAGTCCAATTCGTAGATCAGGGTCAGCCAGGACACATTGCTCAGGACCATGCCTGATAGAGTTTTGAGTATTTTTAAGGACTGAGAATTCATGGTCTAGCTAGGTAATCTGTTCCTTTACTTTCGAAGTGTTTTTTCTTGTGTTTAAATACAGTTCTTGCATTTCAGTTTGTGCCCATTGTCTTTGCTGAGCACCACTGAGAAGAGCCTGTCTTGATCTTTACTCTGTCCCATTTGTATTTGACACATTGATAAGATACCCCCGGCCTTCAGTTTCCAAAATGTGAACACGGAAGTTTTCTGACTTGTTGACAACATTGTTTTAATTTTTTAAATTTTTTTTTGGAGTATAGGTAGTACAGGTGCTGAATATCAAGTAAGGTCAGGATGTAGAAAGAAGCTGTAGTTCAGCTAGAAGATAAGGTTCTAATTTTCGTTGTGTAAGTTCCCACCATTACAACAAATGTTTTAATGGATCTGCTGCTGTTAAATTCAGCAGGTATAGAGCTGATTTTTTTAGGATTAAATTTTTGAATTGTGGAAGTAACCTAGAATGATTGATACAAGGAATTACTCTGGCAAAGCCTGTGACAGACTGGCAGTGTAGACGTGCGTGAGATAGTGATAAGCCTGCTACCTTGCACAGCAGCAGTGACCCAGCTGCACCACCACAGCGCCTGGTGCAGGCTGGAGACATCTGCCAGCAGCTGTAGCAAGGACACTCTCCTTTGGCTTGGACTTCCATGCCAATGCGAATGAATTGGGGAGTGAGGGTCCTGGGTCTGGAAAACACCCAAGCAAAACTCAGTAAGGGAGCCCTTCTGACCGACCACACTTACCAAATTAAAGGGATTCCTTTAATACCACTGCCATGAATGCTGGTGTACTGTAAGGAAGCTTCTGGCAATGCTTCAGAGAGAATGACCAGCACGTTGCTGAAGGACTTTCAGGGAGCTGCTTCACACTTTTGCATCATTTCTTTTCAGCTCCGTAAAATAAATTTAAGCCAGGGTGAAATCCCCTTGATCAAAGCTCTATGAAGGGATGTAATCGTATGTTGTTAACCTGACAGGCTGTTACACGGGAATGGGGTTCAGATGCCGGGTGGATTAAGGCACTTGAGCTAAGCAGCTGGACTTAGGGGTAATGAATACAGCCCGGAAACAACATACTGACAGGATGATATATCCGTGGGAAGTCTCCACACACTAATCTACCTGCTCACCTAAACCCTCATTCACTGGAACTGCCCCATTATAAGTTACCAGCCATTGCTCTGGGTTCTGTGGATTAATAGATACGGTTTGGAGATCTGATACTCCTTTTATAAAAACTGCTGAGGGCTGATCAGGTATGTGATTGCAGCCCTGTTTCAAGGGAGTTAAAAATGACTTTGTGCAATTCCCTGTATTTGAAGTTTATGTCTACATTTTTTTTCCAGCTAATAAATTTTGTGAAGCAAATGCAGTACACACGCTATAATATTTTTTTTTCCTAACTGCTTTAAATGAGTAAAAGTGCCTTCAGCAGTTCTGAATGTTTAGGATTTACTTGGCTGTTTGGGCATTCCTGAGGCAGCTTGTGTGGTTGTTAGGCCTGACTTGGTGCTGTTATTAGACCTGTTGTCACTTCACACCAGCTCTGATTCCGTGGCTGGTTAGGTCGGTGAGGTTTCCTGTTGGATTTCTGGAATTGTGGGAACTGATGTGTCGTTACTGAGCAAGAGCGTTTGTTTTTTTTGACTACACCTAAAGCTGTATTGCCAAAGGTGAACGCCCAGGATTTAGGGAGAGGAGCTAGGAGCAGTTAAGGTTAATGAGGTTGTTGTCCTTCAGCAAACTTGTACATAGAAATTTGTGATGGTTTTGTAGTCGAAATACAATAGGATCTTCCAATATTTTGTTTGTGGGCACTGTCACACCCTACCCTTGACTCCCCAGGGAGTGGTGTGACAGTGCAGCTCTCATGTACTGGCAGGAAAAAAAAAGAAAGATCAGGTGAGAAATATGGAGCCTCACGATGGAAATTGGAAATCCTCAAACAATGTCTTTGTCTCACTCCTCCCTCACACCTTCCAGGGTGCACTTAGCACTGGCTTCCTCCCAGGGGTGCTGCCCTTTTGCTACTTACAGTGACTCCCAGAGAATTCTTCCTTTCACCAGGCATCAAGCCTTCCATCATTAAAGTCTCTAGGGAAAATCTCCTCATTTCCTGGCTATCATGAGTGTCTCCTGCAATCCTGTTTCCTTGTTCTTTTTCAGCTTGAAGACTAGAAGTAAATATAGAATTAAAAATATAGTAGCAAGTCCCATGTCTTTGAGGGACAGAGGGACAAGTGATGCATTCGGCTGAGATAGCGTGCTCTTCATCCCCTTTACACCTCTGCAGTGGCACTCTGGGTTTTCAGAACCATCATGCATGAGTCTTAGTTTTAAGAACCATCATGCGTGATTGAAGTTTACTTCGTATTTACATTCAGAAGTATCGGTGATGTAGTTTTTTAATTGTGCAAGAGACATTGTAAGAAGAAAACACACAATACATCATCACCACATACTTCAACAATGTACTTAACCTAAGAATCACTTGTTGGGAATAAACAAATGTCAGGCAAGGACTGTAAATAGCTTAGTTTAGTATGAGAAAGGGCTGGGGAGGGGCATGAATTCGTGAAAATTTGACTAAAATGAGGAATGGAAATGACCTCTCTCTTCAAAACCAGCATCTGTGTGTAGAACAGGCTTGTTTGTAAATTAAAAGAATAACTACATCTCCACAGGTTCCACAAATGAATTCCATGGATGTCTGACGCTGATAACAAATGACTGTTGTACGTCTTCCCCAAAATCCTTGCTGTGACTGTGATTGCAGCTCTAATTATGGCATAACAGATGCAGTGTTGTATAGCACCCGCCTTCTTCAAGATCTGTAGCTCCCCTTACTTCTACATGAGTTATTTCTCGTTTTAGTCTAGAATTTACTACTGCTAGCTGTAACAAAGGAGTCGCTCTTAAAGTAAGGTAAAGAAAAAAAGAGATTTTCAGATTGTTACACTGCTCACATTGTTTTTGTGCTGCAGATGTTCGTTGTGTTCACAGACAGCGCGATTGTGGGAGAGTGAATTCATGCCTCATTGGGTCCTTTCCACTTTCTCCAGCCTCTCCTCTGCTGAGTAAGCAGTTAAAGGGAGTTTTTTCTTTTGTTCCCCAGCCTTCGCTGCTGTTGGAGAAGGAGGGCAAGTTACTTGGAAGTGGAACAGTATAATTTTTTTTTCTTTTTAAAGTATTCATCAGGAGAAATAGAAGAATGCATTTACATGTGAATGTTGCTGTGTTGTTCTTCCAACCCAAGGAGGAGGTGATTAATTTTAATAGTACAAACCAATGCCTTGTGCTGTGCCAATCATGCTGCCATTGTCTCCTTTAACACTGACAGTGTGTTATCTCTTGGATGTTACAGTTGTGGCCAAATACCTCACTCACGTGTATGGGTCTGGGGACAAGGAGGGTGTGTGAGCAGCATCTCGTGCCGCAGGGATGCCCCGTGCCTGGAAGTGTCCAAGGCCAGGCTAGACGGGGCTTTGAGCAATCTGATCTAGTGGAAGGGGTCCCTTCCAGCCTGAAGTATGAGATGAGCTTCAAGAGTCTTTTCCAACCCCAACCGCTCTGTGGTTCCACCAGCGCTTCTCCCCCGGAGCATCACCCCCTGCCCGGGTGCACCGTCCCCGCCCGTCCCCGCCCCGCCGCCACCACGGCAACGCCGCCGCTGTCGCTATGCCCGCCCCCGGCCCGGCCCCGGCGGTGCCACCCTCGGCTGGGGCTGAGCGAGGAGCCTGCATGGCACGGCACGGCGCCGGCAGTGCCGCTCGCTAGGATGAACGAGGAGGCGGCCCAGAAGAGCGACGGCGGCGAGAAGTGCAACGGCGGCAGCCAGCGGAGGAAGAGACCCAAGAAGGTGGGACCGGGACCGGGACCAGCAGCGGAGCCGGGCGGGGAGCGGTGGTTGGGGTCGCGGAGCCCGGGGGATGCTCCTGCCTCGGCGGTGCTCCGCGAGCGAGGGGTGTTTCCCCATCTGTTTGTATGCGAATCGATAGCGTTGCGATAACCGAGCCGGATGGCTCAGCCGAGGGTGTTTTCTGCATTTTTTGTTCCGTTGAAGTTGGTGTCATTCGGCAGTGGATGCTGCTCAGCGCAGGTTTCCCTCGGCTGCCCTTAAGAGAGCGGGTGGTTTGTTTTGACAGAAGACGGTATTGGCTCATGTGCTGCCATCCTTTTTGCTTCAAGCTACAGACATGCAGGTTTATAAACGTTTGGCTTATTTTTCCGGAGATGTTTCTTAAGATCGTGTTATAGACAGTCATAGAGAGATACATTGTTGGCTATTGTACCATCGGCGGTAGTTCAGTGATGCTAATGATAAATAACTGGGTAAAAATGTGAATTTGTCCAGCCACACCCAGTTCCCAGGGCACTTTCTCTGTGTGTCCAGTCTGTCACAAATGGTTGATTTGCAAGGTACAGCTCTAGACTGCCGTGCCCGCTGCTTCAACCTCCCGCTTAAGGTAATCTCTTTTTAATGGCTTTAATTGCAGGCAGCTATTTATTTCTGTTTGGGCTTTCTCTCCCCTTTAGGAGGAGAGATGCCTGTGGTGCTGCATAATTATGACATAAACGGGTTTACAGTTATTCCCCCCTCCCCTTCTTTTATGCCAATTGGTGCAACCTGAGTTACCCCACTGAAATGTGGGGGACTGCTTACGGGATGAAGAATAATTTAATCCCTACACAGCGTACACTGATGAATTTCTTCAGTCCCTCATTTTGCATAGAATTTGCATTTTAACCAACATTGTACATGAGCAATACAAATTGTTACAGACTGTAATAACACGCAGACACGTATTCAGGGACTCCTGCAAGGGCTTTGACCTGGTGAGGAAAAGCTCTTTTGCAATAGGTGACACTGTTAGGCCCCTTTTTATCAGAGAGGGAAGATTCTGTACCTATAACCACAAGGGTATGAGAGAATCCAGTCTAAGCGAGAATTTGAACAAAAACATCCTCACCCCACCCCATTGTGCTTGGAATATTGCCTGTTTCTCCACACAGTGGGGGATTTTATATAGCATCTTGGCCTTATATTTAAGCAGAACCAAGTAGGAAAGAGGTTATCTGCTTCGTCTCACCTCTGAATTTGAAAGGTTTTTTTGTGGGGGTATGGAAATCCATATAAGGAAGCAAAAATCAAAAGATTAAGTGCATAGCCAACATTTTAATTGGACTGCTAGGTTATCTGGGACCAATATCATACCAGGAGAGAGGTTTTGAAGATCTAAGGAATCGAAGTGGGTGCTTGGATCGCTTTTTTAAAATCTCTGTATTTGTAGTTTCTTGTTTTCCCATTGTTTTCCAAGTAAGGTGGCCCAGAGCCTTTCAAGATTGCAACAACTGCCAAATGGATGCTTGGAAAGCATCTCTTATACTGAGTCTCCATATTCAGAGTCTTCCAACAGCTGATTCATCTTAGTTTTTCAAAAGCAGAATAAATGCTTGGGTATCTTCTTTTACAACTATCAGTCTTTTGCAACTAGAAAATATTAATTGGGCAATTTCAGTTGGCAGATATCAAGCAAAAAATTGTTAATCCCTGAGTTTGGATGCACTAGATATTGGTGGCTCGGGTCCGGTGTAGATAAAGTCTCACAAATCTTTACCCTTAGTGACTTCATGGAGAAATACAGCTCCAGGCTTTGCTATTCCTTTTAAAATTCGACAAATTATTTTCTGAAAACCTCAAAATTGATGACTTTCTTGATGAAAAAAATAGACCCTGGAATAGCTAAGAGTACAAGAATTCCAGGTTGAATTCCTCTGTGTTTTGACTAGGTAGGCACAATTTATTTTGGGAACAGAGACAAAAGTGCCATGTGCAAGAGCTCCAAAATCCCAAGTAATGTAGCCTGTTTTCGGGTCCTGAACTACTTTTGCTGAACAAAGCTGCATTGCGCCAGCCAATATGCCCTCTATCTGTTCTACGGAAGTTGATCCCTTTTGTGTGGATAATTAAATATTAATTGAGCTGGATGAGTTTGATCTATGTATTGGGAGAGACAGAGAGCAGCTCATCTCGCATACAGCATTCAGCTGGATCTTCTGTATTCCAGGAGGATGTCCTAGCTAGGAGGCCTTGTAGAACTTTCTCTCATTTTCAGCAGTACCCCTTTTTTAAATTTTAAATGTGCACACGTTCAAGTAAGAAGGCTTCACTTTTGTCCTAATACAGGCTGGGAAAAATTGGAATTTTCATAAAATGGAGAAAATTACTACCTATGCAAAGCCAAATTTAATCCTCGTGGTGATGGTTGTGGCTTTGTGCGTTCTGGTGAGTCAGTGGGCTGCCTTAATAGGTTTGTTAATCCAGTGGTTGGGTTGTATCCAGTTTTCCTGTGGTATTTTGCCTCCATGTGATAACTGGGATACGATGAAATTTGTATTCCTGGGCAAAACATCTGCGTCCATTCGGTTCTAGCATTGGAGAGCCCAGGATGCAGTTCTGCTGCTGGTGTAACTTCATGGAGATTGGTGTTGAAGGAGTAATGCAGCAAGCGATGTTGAATTTGTACTATATTAGATTTTCAGGTCTCCTTCTGTGTTTTGCCAAGTGCATTGTGAAGGGTTCAAGTACTAAATTCCTAGAATTCCTTTCAAGGATGTTTTTTTTATTCTAGAGTGTTTCAGAGGAAAACCAGCTACTGCTGGTCATCACGTGGAAAATGAAGCATGTTCTTCTATCTAGTACTAAAAGCACTGGTGGCAAAGGGGTTTCTAGGAGCCACAGGTTCTTCCTAAACTTACAGGCTCTTCATAAACCGCACACCATTGATGGATCAATGCAAAAATAATCCATTTTGGCTTATTGCAGATCCAGTCTTGTCACCTGTATTGCTCATTCTTTAAGAGAAATTAAAAGCTTAGAGTCAGACTCGTATTGGAAAAGACTTGGAGGAAGTGGTAATGTTGATTTAAAGGAAAAGAAATGATACCTCCTTTCCTAATCTAAGCATAATCTCCTGTTTTAAAAAAAATTGGATGCATTAGGTGAAGTACTTCCAGTGGAAGCTGTATACTTGCTTATGGAATCATTATAGTGTACAAGCTAATCCTTTTAATTTTTGATTACTTAAGACTGTTTGTTCCATGCATAAGGTAATTGAGACCCATTTTGGAATACAAGTGTCATGGTGGTCACTTATGTTCAAGAACAAGAATCCAAATGTACACAAAACATGTGCAGAAGGATTGCTAGAAGAGTGAGCCTGTCCTACGCGGAATCCAGAGGAGCTTGGCTTTAGTCTGCTCAAGCGAAGGCAACCTGAGGGGAAAAGGAAATGAGGCTCCTCTGCAGCCTTCTAATAGGTTTAATCAGATAAAAAGCCAAGAGAAACTTAATTATGTATGAGATGTGATTTCTCTAACGTATCACTGGACTGGATTCAGCTCCTTTGAGGAGGTCCCTTTTGCTCCCATGTTTTGTGCTTTCCTCTACGCCATTTACAGTGGCATAATAATATTACACAGCACTTTAATTGATGGTAAATTTAGCTATTTATGTATTTTAAAATGTTTGTTTATCTGTTTATTTCAGTCTTACAACTACCAAATTTAGTGGAAAATTGAACGCTGTCAGAAGAAGGGTTGGAACCAGTGTCCGTCTCTCCCCACGTTGATGTGGGGACTGGTAGGACAGCAGTTCCAGTCTGCTGCCTGACACTTCCCTAAATTACCCTCATTACATGCTTGCAAAGCCCCACAGTGCCTTCTGTAGTTGCTGCCATTTCCCCCATTCCGCTGTTATTACTGCTGACAGACAAATAGCTGTGGTCACACTGCTCTTGGCTGTGCTGTTTGGTGATCCAGCCGGGATGAAACCACAGTCTGCCACCTGAGAGAGATCATGTCCTCTAGTTTTAAAAGAAGGAAGGTTTTCCTTCAGTCGATACACAGTAAATTGAACAGGCAGAAAGAGCTAATGAGAAAAACCACAGGCTTTTCTTTCTTTCAGCAGTAGATATCTAGAAGACTTTATCACAAAGGAAGAGTGGTAGTTACAAGTTAACCCAGCTCACTGGTGTTCAATATTGCTAATTTTACTGGTAGCACAGCTTCTGTAAGGCTGGAAGGTCTTACTCTTTCAGCTGAACCAGTGGGAGAGAAGTGGAACTGCTTTGCTTTCAGTGGAACTAATCCAATTTACATGAAAGTAAACAGGCAGAGAGATGGTTCTGGAATTTGCTCTGGAAAGAAGAGAACAGGTGGAGAGAAAAATAAACTTTTATTTAAGTCACGGACAGGTTGGTTAAGACTGTTGAGGGTCAAACCAGTCATATTCCTAAATGTCTGCCCTGTGCTTTAACAGGGTTCTCGCTATCGTGAATCTGATGCAACTCCACTGACAGTCTTGCATTATTGAGATCAGGATTTGTTCCCTTTGCTTTTTCTTCCTATCATGAGTCTTCCAGCACATTTTGTGCCCGGTGTAAAACTAACATTGTAGCTGCAAACGCGTTGCTCTATTTAGCTTTAGTTGCTATGTGTGATGGTAACAACCCAAAAATGATGTGTATTTATCCCACCATGGGATAGAACGTCTCGCCTCTGTGTCCCAAGCTGCATCAGCAAACGTCCTGTGCTTCTGGTCGCGACAGCTCCGGGGTGATTGACATTCCGGAGAAATAATTTCCATCTACTTAGAGCAACGAGACAGGGAAAATAATGACGTGTGCTAGAGCTGAACATCTGAACTCTAGAGCATTTTGTGTTGTTGCGGTTGGTTTTTTAGTGTCATAAAGTGTGCAAGACAGAGAGTGCACATGGTCTGAGCCTCACGGCTGAACCTGGCTTTTCTAGGTCTGTATGTTCCTGTGTAACAGGGTCAGCTCAAGCGTTATTGTGCTCTGTTGTATCCATGGAATGAGCAATGAACAAGTCTTAGAACTAACACAACTACTTAAAACGTTACATTTCTTCAGTGTGGCCTTTAAAGGTAATGTATATGTATATATTATTTTAAACATGTTCCTGTTTTCCAAACAGAGTAATAGAAATCTGCAAAAGGATGGAATTGTGTTAGTGTATTAGCAGATTTGTGCCAGTGCTGCGTTTCACAGATTCAATACTGTGAAGATAAGAAGGAGGAAATGATCTGGATCAGTGGTGACTGTTACAGGGGACGGCGTGGCTTGTTGAGCCTGCATCCACCTGCCGCGCGTTCCGGGCTCCCGATTTATCATTCACAGTTCTTGCTCATTTTCACCAATGTTTGGCAAACATCAACTGAGTCAGAGAAGCAAGTCCCTTTTTCCCCGGCCGGCTTCCCATTCTCCCTGCGGGATGCCTGGGGCTGTCAAGTATAGCACATATTGTATCGCACTCGCGCATCTCGCAGCCTCGTCACGCGTTCCTGCGGTGACAGAGGCTGAGCTGGGCCTAAAGCCGCCTGTCCTGGCTCTCTGGGGACACTGGGGCCTTGCTGGAGGCAGCCACGTTCTCTCTCTCTGCCTCCCCTGCCCTCATGGCCTCCACCTCTTACCTGCCTGTCCCTATTAGAGATCCCGTGTTTTTGCAGCTTTGTGTCCCTGTCTGCACTGGGCATGCTGTGTTGATGCTTTAGATGACATTTCTGGCTAGGGAAGTTTTTTCGCTCTACAAATTGAGACTGACATATGCAGCACGTAGATATTTAGGTTAGACACTGGGAGCCCTGGAGCTCTGAAATGCAAGGAACGGAGGGAGGCCAAAAAAATGCTAAGATGGCCAGGGGCTCTTCCGTTCTCATCTATTTGCGGGAATTAATTATTTCAAAATCTTTCCTAGCTGATGAAGTAGGCTGCTTTTGTCTTGGTGACAGAAATTGCTGAGCTGAAAGTTTGAGCTTCCTGTTATTATGCCTACAGTGTATAGGAATAATCCAGTATTTCCATTTTCCGTAGTAATTTGCAGTACTGTTTTTCATTCAGTGGGATCCTAGTAGTTTTTCATTTTCTCATTTATTTCCACTTCATTTCATTGTTCTCTGGCACCCAATACAGGTGGGAAAAATATTTAAAAAGTAGATAGAGATGGGCCAATGTTAAAGTCTCCCTTAGAGCAGTTTCTAAAATTGCATGAGAGAGGCAGTGAATTACTTCAGGTAATTTTTTGGTAAAAAAATCATACTTGAAAGGACATGTAATTGATTTTTCAAATTTATCTTTCTCTCTTTCAAATATGATTTTGGAGGATGGAAATGCAGTATTATCTCTTTAATTTTTAAACAAAAAGGCAGTGTATCCTTTTGGGCATTGCAAGACAATTTGGGCATTGATTGCTCTTCCCCAAACCTTCTTGAAATAAAAATGTACCTCGAGCATGCAGAAATTCAGAGAGTAAAGGTAGACAGCAACCCACATTATCTCACCTCTTCTGTGGTTCCTTCCAGCTAGCTGCACTTGGGTTACAAGCAGGTACACAATTTGTAACCTACTTCTGTTTTCTCTCGGCTTAGCTCACGCACACGCGCGCCAATTCAGTCCATGAATGAAGTGCTCTCTGGAGAATAGGATCAGCTCCGAAGGAAAGGAGAGAGTAAACGGCAGTAATTGCAGTTGGAAGTGATTTTCTAGGTTAAACAGTGTATAGGTTTCTGCCACAAGCTGACTAGTTCAGAAAGGATTGGTTGCTTTTATTTGTTTCATTCAGGCTTGGCTGCCATGCATTTATATTACACTGTAGTAGTGGATCTCAGCAAACAGAGCATATGGATTTCAATTGGCACCAGGAATGCAGATTGCTGCAACAACTTAGCTTCATGATCAATTACATCTGCTAATTGTTCCACTCCTAGGGTTCCTTTATAAGGCAGGGTTTCAAGCGTGTGTCAGCGTAGTTGAGGCAGCGAAGAACATTTGATGATAGTTTTGAAACGTAAATGAAAGTGGGAACTGGTGTTTATAAACAATTTACACCCTTCTGTAGAATATATGATTCTAAACCTTGTTTGTCTCTTACTGTATTAAAAATTGTGCGTTTTCCTGCGATCAAAAGGCTCTGCTAGTCCCTCTTTTGAAAACGTTTTAAATATCTCATACATCTGGCAGTTTTCAGTATGGGAGAGCAGATGTCAACGTATAAATGTCAAGAAACAGTGGCAGTTATTCATGGCGTGAACCATTAGAAACCTCGTCTGTCCGTGCTGGTGGAGACATTGGTATGATCTAATTGAAAAGTGAATGAATAGACATAAACACCAGGAGAAGGAGGCCCTGGGTTGTGTGTGTGTGCTCTCGGGTATGTGGCGTTGTGCCGTATCCCAGCCTGTTTGTGTTTTTTTCCGGAGCATGGCAACGCAGTACAGTGGGCTACAGTCTCTGCGGGACGTCAGCCTAGGTTTGGTACAGCCAGCGGGGCTCTGCCAGCTGCCATCGGCCAAGGAGCTGGGCTCTTGTTGCTGTGCACCTCTGACAGAGCAGAGCGGGGTGAACATCAGAAACAGAAGCTCTGGAATGGGCACAGATTTTCCAATCAATCTGTGATTCATGCTCATTAGCTTTGAAACACTGAAGAAAGGCGCTTTATGAGCTGGCATTTCCATTTGTGCTTTAACCGCTTTACCCAGAATGTAGACAGAACGATGACTGCAGCGTTCAAGAAAACAAGGGGAAGAGAGAGATGGGAAACATGTTCTGTGCCTTGTCTAAGGGTCACTGCCCTGGTTCGAGATCATGGCCTCCTACTCAGCCCTTGGAACTGCTGATAGTCTCTTATTTGGTGTGAAATACAGGTTAAATGGGTCAAGTGTAGATTCGAGTTAGATGGTTTTTTTGTAACATGTTTCCTTTCCTTCTGAGTTGGGGAGGAAAGGGTAAATATCTCTTCCTGTACCCTGTGTCCCCAACCTGAAAGACAAGCCCAGCGTTTGTTGTTGCATTCATTTTTAATTAACCTCTTCTAATGGTGCAGAAGGTGTTTTTCAGGAAACCATGGCCCTTGGAGAGCTTGCACTCACTGGAGTTGTGCTTGGAGGTGTGTGTGAGGGCTTGTGGTTAATTATACGTGACGCCGTGTACTTGTACACGCCTCTCTCCCCCCTGCTCGTCAGCAGAACTGCTTTTTTCACAGCCACATGCCCAACAGAAGCAGCAGGCGATGGCTTTCAGTTGGAAAACAGCTGCCAGGAACTCATTATGCACTAATGTACACTTTAAGATTCAAGATTGCTCCTTTGCAGAAGGAGGTTAGGAGTGTGGCCTATTCAAAATGTGGCTGACAGCAATTAGGATAGTGATGTATAACCTCCCTTACCTAGAAATCATTGTTATAGACCAGTTGTTACCTCTAAACAGAAATAATGCAGTCTGGATTGTACTTAGACAGCAGTTCTGTGTATGGTATCCCAATTTTTTTAGTGAATGAAGAAAAAAATCCTGCTGGAAATCTCTTCTGCACATTTTAGTTTCATCCAAATGGAAACCAGGTGCAAGTAAAAAAGCCCCAAATGACAAAACTATTGCTGAATGTAAGTAGGAAATACAATTAATGAAATTCACCTTTTTGATATAATCAAAGTGACAAAGATATGGTTACAAACCAATTGAGTATGAGTTGGAGTCAGGGAAGCTTCATGTGTTGGATGTCGATGCTGGAGACCACGGTTAAGGGGTCATTCATACGGGCAAGGGACATTTGAACTGGGACCTTCATTTCTTTGCTCCCACCCACCCTCTTGGGAGGATCAAGGTGATGATGAATTTTATTTTGTGTTTTCCCAAAGGAGGGAGCAAATGGGTTAACCATTTACTGAAACTTTCTGAGAAAATGGATGTAATCGATCTCCCCAAAAGAGAAGCCCTAGTTAATACAGAAGGAAACCAAATGCCTCAGATTCCAGTCTGAAAATCTCCGAAATCTTCCCAGTCTCCAAAGTCTGTAATGCAGCTGTGGCGTTTGTAATTGTGGGTAGAAGTAGGTTCTCCAATAGGTGGGGTTGTGGGCTTGGGTCTCTCTCTTCCAAGCCTGAGGCTACAGCTGGACAAACGGTCTAAGATGAGGCTGCCACCAGTTCAATGTTCTTCCTGGGAACCACGGTAAGAAATTCATCTGGGTTTGAGCTCACCTTTTCTGCCCTGCAGAGGACACAGGATGGGAAGGGATGGAAATGAGCAGCTGGGAGCGTAGAGGAGGTGAGGCTGATTCTGTTGTGATGGTTTCAGTATTTGACTAGATCATCAGGGAGATGTTTTTCACTATTATGTACTTATAAAAACCCTTTCTTGGCACAGCTTGAAAAGCAGGTAATTATTTAGTGCTTTTTTTCTGTTTAAAATGTGATTTGCAGGAACACGAAATGAAAGTGTGATTTACATAGCTGTAATGCTTGGTTAAACCAACGGAGATAGGGCTGCCATTCTAATAGTGGTAATATTAATGTGCACTCATTTTCTCAAACTGCATTTTTCATCATTGCAGCTGATGTGCTTTATGGTAGAAAATTGGTATCACTGCAGGCAGTTGCTTTGCACTGGTTTGCCTGGAGCAGCCTCAGGTGCAAGTGCCAGAAAAAGGCTGAGAACCCAGTGATCCTCACTCTTCTGCCTCCCTCCCACTGCTGGGGACCAGCTTCACGGACCTTTATTCCCTGCACCCTTCCTTTTTAAAACTTTGCCTCTTCTCTGTGCTCTCCCTGCCCTTTATGTTTCACCCAAAGACCTTCTGAACCCAAAGTCTTTTCTCAGAGGCTCAAAGTATTCAGGGACTCGTTCAGATTGATGTGCCATGGACAGCAGACCCTTATCTTAGCTGTGTTCATACGACACCCACAGCTCATTTTCAGGGCCTGAGTCAAAGCTTGCTGAACTTTATGGAAGGATTTCCATTAACTTCGGTAATTTTGACTGCTTTTTAATGGCTTTGAGATTCATCCCATCAGGAATGAGCTGAGTATTTTCTTGTTTACCCTTGACATTTATGGCTACATGAATAGCTGTATTAGGACTGGTTTTGAATATATTTAGAGCTTTGGTTGATAAATTCTGGGGCCGGGTGTTTAATCCTTCTCTGGGAAATTTTTCCTTGTTTCCTAATAAAATTACTGGCTGATTTTATTGCAGTAGTAATGACAGCCATTAGTATACATTGATATTTGTGGAAAACATATAATAATACTATCAGTCTATGTCCCAGCTTGTGCCATAAAATTCAGCAGATACCTGTGGAGACATGCAGTTACTCCTCTTCCTGAAACATGTCCATTCACCTTTAAAATATAGAGGCGGTTCTCAGCTATGAGCTACTGTATCTCAGCAGTAAGGACTGAGTAAGTCTATCACATATTGTGTTGAGGTGGTGAAATGCATAGGTAGATTATTTATTCCAGATGGCATTACAACAGTTTCTTCTGTGGAGAGTTATTTTCACTGGGTTTTTTTTTTTTAATTATTTTTTGTAACCTGCAGAGTTCTGTTTTGCTAGTTTCCTACAAACCTCTCAGTGTTACTGGAAATCAGGATGAGGTTTTGGCAACCATTCTGCATGGTTGTTTCCAAAATATGAGGTGAGTTTCCTCTTTATTGTGCCTGAATTTGAGCACTGTACCACTGCCCTTTTACATCAGACAAAGCCCCCAGGCTGTAGCAGGTTTGGTGTCTGGTTGGAGGGGTTCCTTTCACACAGTCAGAAGGTGACTTCACCAAAGCTGTTGCACCGTTCTGCATTTCTGGAAGCCTTCATCAGTGTTTTTGGTGCACAGACAGTACAGTCTTGAGGATGATCTAAGATGTGGCATATCCATGTAGTGCTTCAAGGACAACAGAGAGGGCACATTAATTGTGAGATGTGTTTGGAACAGCGTCACTTGTGACAGAGATTTCATCTTAAAGATGATGGGTTTCTGTCATTGCAGGAGAAATGTCAAGGGATAAGGATGATGTCATTGGATGTTCGTGCTAATGGAGAAGATACTTGAGCTTTACTTACTCTGACGTGTTTTTGGTGTCCAGAATTTCAATCTCATGTTGGCTGTGCTCAAGAGCAGTGGGGAGGGCAATGCAAGCAGTTATTAGCACGGGATGAGTGTGGAGAGGATGAGCTCTAGAGCTGCACATGCACAGTGAGTTGCTGGTGCAGAAGAACTACAAAAAGAATTCCAGGTGTGGAAAACCCTTACAGATAACAGCAGGGATTATTAGGGGCTTCTTCCGTTTTAATTAAATTTTGTCTTACAAAACAATTCAGGACAGAGGTGAAAGAAACATACTTTCTTTACATTGATCTCAGTCAACGTCTGTTCAAGTTGACATAAATCTTCAGGCTTGGCCTCAAAGGTTCAAATGGTTGCTGCAGCCCTTTGTCCACTCCAGCCACTGTCACTCCATGCAGTGCTCAGGGGATTTTTTTCTTAGGTGGTTAAATGCCTTCCATGTATCTGTCTGCTCGAATAAAGAACTATTTCTTCAGCTGTTCTAAATGAAGAAATGTTTCTGTAGCCTCTGGGAACTTAACTGCAGGGGTTTCACAACTGGATTGCTGGCACCTAATACAGTTGCAGTGAAATAAAATGGAGACTCACAGACAATTATGGAAAGGTTTTTAGGAAAGTAATTTGAAAGCCAAAAAGGAACAACTTTGAAAAAAGAACTGTGTTTTGAGTCTAAAAAATACCGGGGTTTTCTTGGTATCTCTCTATTCTATAGACATAATTTTGAAAATATGTTTTATCACCCCCGTTCCTTCATTTCTTCTCTTGATATTTTTAAAGAATATGCCTGAAACTTCTGTCTCACTGGCCTCGGCTGCCAGCCAAGCATTTTGTTCAGAGTTTATTCAAGCCCTTGTGCTTACGCCAGTCTCATTGTCACCCCTGTGCAGGTGCTGGGCTCCCTGAGAGGGGGTGTGACAGCAGGCAGTGGCAGCCTGGGCACAGCCGAGATTAATGAGAGCAGCTTCCCCACCACCTTCCCAGTCTTTAGTAGAAGAGGTGCCTTCCCACACTTTGTCTTTAAAAAAGGTCTCCTTTTGGTTTAGAATATAAAGAAGTGAACCCCCAGTCTTTTGTGTAGTAAATGTTCAGAAAACTTTAGATCTGGGAACTCCAGACTCTTGTTTCCTCCTGGCAGTTGGTGACAAGAGTTTCAACTCCTCCACAGTGAGTGATATATTTTCAATTGTGCTTAATTAAGCCAGGTGGTGCTTTATTTGAGGATATGCCAAAGAGGGCAAATAGGGTTGGAATTAATTTGGACTGCTGCTTTAAAAAAGTGGAAGGCTATAAAGCAGCATGGCGTTTTAGTTCTTTTGGTGCTCAATGAGTAGATAGTTTGAAATGTATCTAATTCTCTCTCAGGTTCACTAATTTTTTGTGTTTGTGTATTGCAGCTCTGAAGGTGTTATTGTTCAGAGTAACTTGGGCATGACACTTCAGCTTCACGTCATCTACTCTGCATTTGTGTATTAATTTGAAATGCTATACATATTTATTAATTGTAGTTTACATTTTTAGAAAGGTAATTAATATTTAAAAGCCTTAAGAGAGTTTTCAGAAGGGTTTGTATCAGTTTGTCTGCATTTATTTGAGCGTTCCTAAGTCAGTGTGCATTTACTTGTATATGTCACCTCAGAAATGTATAGTTGAAGGGACTGACAATATTCAGGGTTACCTGCTAATCACACCCAGTTTAAAGGACGTCACTGAGACTTCCTTAAATCCCAGACTGCAATCTTGTAATTCCTTTGGTAAAAGGTATTTCAGTGCTTTTACCACGCCATTTTAGCATGAGTAGTGCTGCTTTTAAAGTGAATCTTGGAGATAAGCTCTATTCTTTGTTGATGACTTTTGTAGTGAAGTATGAACATGCTCATTTTGGTTGTTATTCGCAGACAAGAAATGGAGGGATTGACTTTTGATAGCTGTAATGGAAGTAACAGATGAGGAAGACTGAGGAATGCTTAGAGAAATAATTATCTGAGAAATAATTATCAGCTTTTCTAAAAGAGGTGTTTAGTGGGAATGGTGTGTGTGGTTTTTTCCTGTAGGTGCACATGTGCATCTCACAAGTATGGCACAAGGTCCCCTGGGTGTTGGTAGTGGGATGGAAATAGGGCTGAGAAATAAATCTGGATGTTGCACCTCAGTTTGTGTCTTAGGTCCCCTTTACTCCCTCTCTCAATAGTATACCACTGTAACGTTAAAAGCATAACTCTGTAGCAGAAGGGGTTAATGTGTAGTCCGTCTTACCCGGAAGGTCTTAAATCCATGCCTTGTTTTCACTGTGTGGTATCCAGAGATGGCATTCCCATCTGCTCCGACCACGGAGCACAGTTATCTACAGCCCCTATGGATGGTGGATGTCAGTCCTGGCCTTGGGCTCTTGTACACTTGTGTTATTATGAAAACATATGCATATCTTCTCAAATATTATCTTTAAAAGGACAAAATGGTGTTAGCGGTGGTGGCTGCTGTTTCCTTCCTACATCTCCATGAGCTGCTTCACGGGAAGTGCCGGATCTGGGGGGCTACTGTCCACTGCCTGGGGCATTTGAGCTTTAAATAAGCGTTTTTCTCTGTGCAGTTCTTTAATGAACAGTAGAGCTATTAGCTCCATGGTTTACCGAGATAAATTTAAGGCATTTTAATAACATGAACAGAATTAGCAAGAAAGAATTTTATTTCATTTGATTCAAGCATTATTTTACCCTCACTTTTCAGACTAGGAAGGCCCACTCTCACTAGGCTTTTTAAAGCATAACTGGTTGCAAATTAATGAACCTCTGCTGCTGACTTTGATCTTTAAGGTTCCTTGCAACCCAAGCCGTTCTATGATTCTATGACTTCATTACACCCTCTGTGTGTCAACAGAGGAGTCAGAGTACATTAAGGAAATGATGGTCAATTTTTATGCTGGATGACAAAAAACACTTTAGTTGTACCAAAATTCACCTGCCAAATTGGTAGTTAGTGTATGAAAGGCACCAGCCCCATTTTTACTGGAATAAAGTAGAAAAAAAAAAAAAGACAGAAATGCTGAAATTAATTTCATCCTTTGTCTTATCTATGATAATTTCTGGTTTATATGTTAATTTTCTTGGAACAAGTGTCCAAATCAAAGGCAAATCTTCGTAACTAAGATGTACGTTGGAATTAACGTTATCTGCAGCAGGCTTGGAATTTTTTCCTCTGATTATTTTCTGAGGAAGGCTTTTTGTGCACAACTAGGCAATGCTTTTGAAGAGACAAATGGAGTAAGGAGATAGCTGTGTTCTGGATTTGTGTTGGAAATAAGAAGTAATGCAGTTATTAGATGAGTGCATGAACGCCAGCAATTACTGCTGAAGAATGTATGACGTGTGAATGTAGAACCATATTTCTGGATCATCTGTACTGGCAGAAAACCAGAAAAACTCCACTCAGGTGGGTAGAATTATTGATTGATAAGTTTTAAAATTTTTGGTCTAATTTTGCCCAGTTCTGATTTTGAAGTTAAACCAGGTTTTGGGCAGTGTGATGAGTAGGGAAAGTCTGATTCCATCTCCTCTCCTTCTCATTGAGGGAGCTCTCCACATGTGTTTTACCTTCCAAGCTGCTGAAATTTCTGCAGATCCACTATCTCGTCTTTAGCGTTCATAAGTGAGAGATGCATAGCAAAGAATGCTTTCCTCTATTCTAACAGAAAATAGCCTTATTTTGGTAATTTTATCTCCATCTATTCCATACCAGTTTGCTTATGCAGGTCCATTTGAAAGGCCTTATTAAAATAAAACCACCTCAAAGATGGTAATTTATATGACATGATTAGGTTCTTAACAAATTCACTTGGTCTGCTCCTTCTGATCATTATTCCCTTTATGTCAGGGCTGCTTCATTGTTATGGAAGTCCTCTGCGTAGTTTTGTGAAGGTTATCCAATTTTCCCTGTGATCCAGTCAGCAGGGAGCCATTTCCATCCCAGTTCTGCTGAGCCACGCAGGTGTCACCGGGGCAGCTTTGCAGCTGCCTGGGGGGCCCAGCGGACACGCAGACAGAGCAGGTCCCGCAGAAGCGTGACAGTCACCGTGTTCTTGGGATTTCAAAGGGCAGAAACATTCCCAGGTAGGGCGACAGAGCCTTGGTAAAAGACTTACAATTTGACTGTTTTAATAGATTTTGTTTAGTGTTTTCCGTGTATCAAAATTTTGGCTGATCAGCCAGGAGCTCTTCTTTCTTTGCTGTTTTCCATGGATTCGTGGAATCATTTCAGGTGGAAAAACCCTCCAAGATCATTGAGTGCAACTGTTCCCCCAGCACTGCTAAGCCTTCCACTAAACCATGTTCCCAAGTGCGACATCTGCACATCTTATAAATCCCTCCAAGGATGGTGACTTCACCACTTCCCTGGGCACCCTGTTCCAGAGCTTGACATTTCCTTTTTTTTTCCCTGCCCTTTTTCCTTAGTTCCAGAATTTAGGTACAAAATTGCAAAACTGAACCTTTGCTATACTTTGTTGCTTTTAAATTGTAACTGTTTTCCACAGCTTGGTTAACAACCTATTTGACTGCTACTGTTACATATACCATCTAAATATAAGAAAAAGAAGGGAAAACAAAGGAAATAAATACTAGTTCTAGCTGCTGGTACCGAGCACGTCCAGTTTTGCAATATAGAGACTTTGTCCCTAAGCCTATTGTCACTCCATCATCACCAGTTCCAGTCTCTTGAGATTTTGCCACCTCAGCAACGCTGCAGGGGATTATAGTAATTAGCCCAGTCTTTCAGAGAGGGCTATTCAGCCTCCTGGAACAGCGTGGCCAGCTTTTGGATCAGTGGTGTTACCACCCTGGGATGGAAGAAAATGGCTAAGGTGGTGTGTTGTGACCAAACGGGTCTGATAGAGGATTGAAATTGTATAGAAAGAAATGTCCTAATTACCACATTCCTTCTAGTGTAAGACCATTTCCAAGGACAGGTTCTTACCAAGCCCTAATCAGCATGATTCCTTTGGCTTGTCCAGCACATCCACATCAGGTGATAATGGAGGGCTGACCTTTCGTGCAGTGTGATTTTAAAATGAAACAAAAATACGTCACACCAGTGACGGTCGCTCAGGCTGTAACGTTTACAAATGTGTTCCTACTCTGGAGCTACTTGAAGATGCATCTTCACCTTGGAATTTAATTGGGAATGTTATGTATATGTATGTAAATCATACCTATCTATCTATATGTATCTTAATTGTGTGATAAATACAAATAACAGCTGTATTTTGCACCTTACATCTCATGATGTCTGAGCATGTTTATTGGAGCCAAAGGCTCCATGATGCATGTTTTTGGCATGATAGTTCTTAGTCTTTTTAGTCCTATTTATACGGGTGTCCTGAGACAAATCAAGGTGTAAAACACCAAAACAGGTGATCTAGAGCGGGTTAATCAACCTGCAGGTACGCTTAGTTCCAGGTTGTGTGGCTGTTTACACTGCAGTGCAGACTGCTCTCATAAGTGCTGCATAGTGCTGGAGATAGCATCCAAAAATAGTTTTAGTTTGGGGATTTTTTTTTCCCATCCCTAGGTTCCTCATTAATTTTGAGTCCTGACTGACAGTGATGGTTGTTGTTGTTGAAAACGATAGTTTCCTCTGCAGAAATGTTTCAGCAGGGTGGAAGTTATTTCTTGTGCTGTTCTCTCTCTTTTTCTTTTCTCTTTTCTGCCCATCTATAAGCAAAGGCAGCTTTTACAGTGGGAAATGGATATTTTTATGATCTGCTAAGATGCCTCATTAAGAGTGTTGTACTGACAAGTCATTATCCACCTGAAAAAGTTTCACTAGAAGTTTTTATAACCACAAAGAGATGTTTTCACTCTAACTTAGCTAAAATACTCCTGAGTTTCTATAGGAAGTTTTATTTGATGATCTGATTCCACACAGAGTGCAAATCCCCATCCCAAGCACCGACAATTTGCTTCTTCTCAGGCACCAAAAGCTTCAAGCTCAGATTGCTGCTCTCGCTCAGTGAGAAGTGTCAGACTGGAGGCAGGGGTAGGAAACCAATTACTTTGGGTTCTGTTCTGAGAAGTTCTTATTTCTATCTGCATTTGGATACAGAGTTGTCAGTTTGTTTGCTGGAGCCTTGGACAAGCAGCAATAGGTTGTTTACTGTAAAGAATTATTCACAGTTTTAATAAATATTTACCCTTGTATTGGGGAATCAGTATATTTAATTTTTGCTAAATGGAATAAATGATTTGAGCACAATTCAGACAAAAAGTTCAGCCAAGGTCTAAAGGTATCTGACTTTCTGTTAGAGTAAATTATGCCCATTGCAGGGGAATTGGACCAGGTGACCTTTAAAGTCCCTTCCAACCCAAACTATTCTATGATTCTGTGAATTTGTGTAGGAGTTTCTAGAGATGTTGACTCCTGAGGGATGAGCCCAAGACCCAGCAGGGAACTGTGTGCCCAGACAGGTACATTTATTTTGAGTATCTCATGGTCTCTTCTCCACCTCCACGGGACTGATAGCTCAGTATCCTGATTCTGGCTGCTACAAAATGGTTGTGTAAATTAGGGGGGTTTATGAATTAACCAAAGTGATATCACACCTGTTGCTAGAGATGCAATATAAAATCAATGTGAAATACTATTATACTTACAGAGAGTATAAGAGATGTCTAGAACAACCTTTTTTTGAAAGTGTTTTAGGGCTCTGGGTGGTTACTTCGAAAAGCATAAGATAAAAAAGAATGCACAGAGCTTGAAGATGCACGCATTTAGTTTTTGACTTTGTTTACTTCTCAATATTATATGTGTGGTTTTGAGATTATTTTTTTTTAATTTTATTACTGGCTTAAAACCAAAACTAAACTGACTTGTGTCCAATCACAACACAGAAATGCATAGAACTCCTGCAGAAACTGAGCACTGACACTGTTGCTAGAGCCTAGTTAGCTGTCACACTGCTGGGCCATGCAGCCTGTCACAGTTAGAAAAAGTTGTTATTGTGTATCAAAGCGATTGATTTAATTTTATTCACAAGAATTCAAGTCTTGCTCTCTCTGTCCTGAAGAACTAAGTCATGATACACTAATGCTGAGGTGACTGGAGTGTGTGCAGGTGTCCTTCCATTAATGGTTAGGGCAAACAGGCTTAGGTAATGTGTGTATTAGGAAACATTTACCGTAAGCCAACTGTTTTGGGCAGGTTCTTTATACCAGGTGAGTGATACGGCTGTGCACGGTCAGTGCTTGACCTGGCTGCTTTGGGATTGGCTCTCATTGATCTCTCTGAGCTCCTGTGTCACTAATGTCTGTCAAACAGAGTTTTCTCCTCACTTCTTCCTGTGACAAAAAGCTGTCTTTCTTCCACATGCTCTCCTGCTTTACAAAACAATGCTTACCAAGAATTCCCCACACTTTGTGGTTTTCTCCTTGGCAAAACATTAGCTTCTTGTTTTTCCTTTTCAAACACAATTCCTGCTACCATCAGTGAAAATTATAGGGAGATTCTTCAAAGCCTACTAAGTCAATAGAAGCCTTTCTTTGACTTAGTTGGATTTTAATTTGTAAGCATGTAAAAGAGATAAGAAATCCCTAATTATAATTAACTAATGCGCTTTAAGACTCTTGTTACCAGAGGATTCTGCTGAAATACAGTTTAATAGAGCTGGTAAGGCTGCAAGAACTCATTTTCTTCTGGATTGAGCCCTGGGTCAATTAGAAATAAGCTGACTTATCTATTGTGCTTTACAACAGCCCTGTACCCCAACTGTCTTGTTCTTTAGACTCTTTCAAGATGTCACTCTTTGATGGATTTTCATCCATCACAGTGTTTGCAGAATTTGGTATTTCAGTCTTCTGCTGGGTCCGTGGCAAGACAAGCAAGCTCCCTGCCAAGAAGAGGGAAGGGGACATCCTTCAGAGGTTTCTGCATCCCTCCACTTCTTTTTTTACTCTGGTCAGTGATTATTTAGTGGAGGCTTTAAGTAAATACGTATACAGATAATCTATGTGTGTATAGAGAGACAGAAATGGGCTTCTATGAGTAAAGAAACAAAGCAGTGTACCCAATGTTTAAGACAAGAGAATCCAGACTACAACAAGAGTCTAAATCAGTGTATATAATCCAGGAAGTTTTCCAGGAATTGCATGGCTTTTTTTAAGGGAAAAAAGTTGTGTTGCTATTCAGTATCAAGGAAGCAATTTGTTTTGTGGTGTTTCAGTGGTGCACTTACATGGAAACTCAGGCTATTCCTGAGAAAGTCGGTAAAGCAAAGGCAGAGAAGAAATGTAGCCGGTTTATTATACTGTGTAGATGTTATAGTAAGTACTGTAATGCCCTGGAAGGTGTGGATGAAGGGGAAACACACTTTCTTCCCGCACTTTAGAGAGTAAGGGAAAAGAAGTGTGGTGGGAAGGGGAGGTCTGTGCTAAAAAAATTCATCTACATGATGGTAGGTGTGTGGAACTTTTGGTTTTCTATTTTTATCTGTGTGCGTTAATATAATAACACATCTGCTGTCAGAGGCTTCTTACTTTTGTAGACATATTTATCTGCTAAAGTTACCAGAGTGCTTGGCAAAACCACAGAGAATGTAGCACTCTACACATTTTTACAGAATTTCAATATGTTTTGCCTGAAGAAAAATAGAAAATCAGCAGATGAGCCAGAAATACTCTGCAAGTGTCTGCTCCCTCTCCAACTTCTGGACTACAGTCCCTCCCTGCTGTGTTTCTTCCTCATACTTACATCAGTGTTTGCTGTGAGAGGCAGATTTGCAAAAATTGTAGGAGTGTGGCACACTGATGTGACAAAGCATTTGTTATGCAGGTGCTTTGAGTCTGGGAATCCGGCAGCCCTCATTGGCTCGTGCCGTGTCAATCCAGCAGTCTGCGCGAGGCTGCTTTTTGCCCAGCTCATGCACAGTCGCAGGCTCTGTTGCTATGGGGACCGGGGCTCTCCGCAGTAACGATCCGCCCTAACGATGCCGTGTAATCACAGGCAGGGAGTGCGCACAGGACCGGGACCCGACACTGGTCCCTGCTGGTCTGGACGTGTGCTCGGCTCACATTTTCCTGCCTTTTTTCCATGCATTTGCACTGTGGCAGCGGCCCCCAGGTCCCCTCACCGGGACCTCCTTTGCTGTGCTGCTACCAGGCAAAGCGAAGGTGGTGTAATTCAGGAAGGATGAGCCTAAGCAGGCTTGCTGCCCAGCTTTCTGGTTGTCTACAAAACACCAACTGCTGCCTGGAGACGGATCTGCCAAAAACCTGATGGGGAGGGTGGAATAGGGACACCCTGGGTGGAATTGGGCTAGGAGCAAGGGTGTGGGGAAGTACTGCTGTGTGTCAAGGATAAAGCATTGAAGAAGAGGGATGGATGAGACTGGCTGCCAAAAGGCGTAAGGAGATGTCAGCAGATGACCCTTTAGTCCAGGAGCTTGTTTGGAAGGCATGTGCCAAGCTGGCATTATGTACAGTGCTGACTGATGGGAGGTTATTCTCTTTGTGTAGGTTTTTATAACTGTCTCATCCGAGGCACGTTCTGTGTTTCACCAGTTCTGGGGTGCAGTCTGGTACAGCTGCAAATGGTGACACTGCTGATGCTGGCTGGTGACACGGTAGCCTGACACTTCGTGTGTCAGGTACAACGGTGTTTCTGAGCACCCAGACATTCCCAGGAGCGAGTCTGAGGACAGTTATGCATAAAGATGGAGAAGTGTTGGAAATCAGGTGTGTGTTCTCCGGTTGAGACCCCTGGTGGTGACATTGTGCTCTATTTTTCCATGATATGTATGACTTTTATAGGGCACAGCTAGACCTGAGTTACACGTGACTTTAATAATCAGGGGAAGGTGCCGTTCTTGCGTGGGCTGTGTTGGAAATGGGATGTCTAAGACATGGGATCATGAGGAAGAGAGCAGAACTGAACATTTAGGAAATTGAGCACTGCCCTGGAGATGCAGATTCTGACTTTTTTCTCCTCAGAGGTCCTGCTTGATGCTGCTCACGTGGGAAAACTTGGGTTTCACGGACAGCCGTCAGTTATGTATTCCCTCCTTTTATTTGACAGCTTGGTGTGTGATTCATGGTGTACCTGTACAAATTCTCAGCATCCATTATAGCAAATGAAGCCCGTAGAAATGTCACTTGTGCAGAACAAATGCTACGTGTAACAAATATATCCTGAAAAATAAGATTCAAAGTGTTTCTGGTTGGTGCAGACAAAATTAGAGGATACATTTGGCCTTGTAAATTGAAGATTAAGTGCCTTTCATGTCCCAAAGTTATTCTTGAAAATAAATGCATTAGTACTTGTTACAGCTATATATGTATGTAACAGAGAGAACTCCAGAAAGGCCTGTGAGGGAATTAATAATTTAATCTTCAGAAATCAGGTTTATCGTGCAGAATTAAAGTCATTCTGCTACCCATTGAGCATCAAGGAGAAAATAAGTGCTCAAAGCTGTTTCTTAAGTGCGTGCTGCCTGGGCCTGCTCACTGAAGGCGACAGAGGTCTCATGCGTATGTAGTGTGTGATCCTTAATTACAGACTATCTCACAGTACATGCGTGTAACGGGGCTGAATAGAGATTTTGGTCTTAATTAGGAATTTTTTGCATTTGAAGTGCTTGTCTTTGCAACCTAAATGTTCTTACACCGTGCGCTGTTTCATGCACATTGCGTGATGTGATGATAAAAGTGTGAGTTTTCTGTTAGTGCCTGAATTAGTCCATAAGAAATGGTTATTAACAATAAGCTCTTCTAGCAATGCCCTTCACATAAAAAGGCACATGCGGAATTTGGATCTGCTGTTCATCAGGATTTTTGTGGTGCAGTTGACCCCCCTGCATTTTCGGAAAGGCTCCCAAGAAAGGCCAACAAAGAGCAACTCGAGGGGTCTCAAGGAGCCTCATGGCTCTCATTTTTCACAGAGAGCATTCGGTGTTCAGCTCCCAGATCTCAGGGGTTAATTTCCTATTTGAGCTTGTAATGATGAGGAGACCAGAGAGGAGAAACGGCTGTAGGCGTGCCTCTTTATGCTCCTCAAAATGAAAAGGATTTCATGTCGTTTCCCGTCTGATACCATTTTCTTCCACAGCCCCCTCACTTTTCTCCTAGGCTACCAGCTGCATCTTCCCCCACATGTCTCACCTTGGGTGCATTTCTATGTGGTGCAGGGTTAAGTACATATCTCGCAGTGTAAGATGTTGTAGGAGGTGAGACCACACGCAGAATCCTGCCAAGCATATTTTTATTGCAGAAATTCCTCTTCTCACCATAGGAGCAGGTTAAAACAGCAACAGTAAATTAATCCGGGAGAAGAAACTGAAGGGCAAAATAGCAATAATCAGGTTTCTTGTATCCTCCTGTACAGAACGGCAGCTGAGGCGACTATTCCTGCACACACATGCAGTTTGATGCGTGATTAATTCAGAAATAGTCCCCTTACACATGACTGCACAGCAGCAGCTAATCTGAGATCATACAGAGTAAAAGCCAGCAGGAGACTTTGCAAAGGCTGCTTCTCCATCCTTGCTGGGCACAGTTTTCTCTCTGTCTCTGGGGGATGATGAGGTGGTGGAAAACACAGTTCTCCAAGGCACCTGTGTTTATGGCTAAAAAGAATTTGTCTTGCATTTGAAAGTGGGAGATTTGTCCTTCCTGTGTGTTCAAAGTGAACACGAAATCCCAAACGCATTTTTGCTGATGGCCGGTGAGAAACCCTGTGCTGTTCGTTCTCCTGGGGAAACTCTCTGAATATTGTGTGCAGAGTTACACCATAGATTGCATGATGTAACCTCCTCAATGTGTTAAACCAGAACACAGCAAAAAATTTGCAGAAATGAGAAAGGCGTTGTGGTGCAAAAAGCAGAAGGCACACCATGCTCTTTCCTGGGTAGTACAGAGAGCAGTGGAAGCAGAGTGGTTCATCTTAAGTGCAATGTAAAATCACACATGTCAGGGTCATATGGTCTGTTCATGTGTGTGAGCACCCGTTACACTAAAATTAACACTTGGTTAATTTAGGGGATGGCTGTGCTCAGCAGCATGCTCAGTTGTGCTACTATTTCTGGTTGTTCCAGTGTGAAGTGTTTAGAAAGGAAAACCACACCGGGGAGCCCCGGGTGGCTGCTGCCAGGGAGAGAGAGCTCCAGGCACTGGGTGGGAAAAAGAGCACTATCCCACTGCCAGGAGGTCTGGAGATTGCCTGCAGATTTTCCATAAAATTGGTGTGTTAAAATACCTTGAGTGTCACCACAGAATCATGGAATAGTTTGGGTGTGGAAGGGACATTTTAAGGCCTTTTAGTTCAAACCCCCTGCAACGAGCAGGGACTTGGTCAACTACATCAGGTTCATCATCAAGTCCTCTCCTTAGTTTTACAGCAGGCTTTCTGTGAGGAGGAACTTGGGATGGTTTGTTGTTTAGTTTTCCTCTCCCTGCTTGCTCCAAGGTGGGAGAACATGAACTGGCAGCACCTCTCTGCCAGGGCTGTGGTGGGAGGGGAATGGAATCAGCAGTTGTAGCAGTGCTTCAGGCCAGCAGAATTGCCATTTCGGTGTCCTTGAACAGACAATCTGGAAGGGATCTTTCCCAAGAGAAGTTTAAAATTAGTGGAAGAGTAGTTTGCTTTTTATTTCAAGCAGTAAAAACCAGCTGCCCAGCAGACAACTTTTTGTTGCTCTAAACTGCGTTAAGGTGTTAAACAATATTAACTGTATCAAAGGCTGTGAATCCAGTTCAAGGCAGTGAAAGAGTGAAATGCTGGCGCCCACAGATCAGGTGCTTGCTTTTCCTTGGGCCGTGGCAGTGTGGCCATGTGAGGCTGCTGGGGACAGCTGGGGCTGGAGTGCCACCGTGTGGTGTTCAGCACCAGCGTTGGCAACGCACTCTACTTGGAGGAAAAATAATCGATCTATTAGTGGGAAAGAAAAGGACAAGCATTAAGCAAATCTTGCTTTCCCCTCTCCAGGCTCAGCTTTGCTCCTTCACTCCTGACTCCTCTGCACTCCCGCAGCAGTGCAGGGGCTGCTGTGGTGTTACAGTACGTAGTGATTTCTCTCTGCCACTCCTTCCCTCTCTTCAGTTGTCGAATTAAAGACTGATTCTTATTCAGAAAGCCCTCTGCTGTTCTTCCTTGTGTCCTCAAGGAAGAGAGATGATGCCTAAAGGAGTGGAAGGAATTGGTAAATCCTGTTTGCTGGCTCGTTGCCGTTACGGAGAGGTGAATCCTAGGGATTACATGGTTCTATTTAGGATTTTGAGAAGTTTGCAAGTATTTATTTCAGTATGGAAAAGATGATGTCTCAGGATATTGCTGCATTATGGAATGGTGGACAACGCAGTGACCTTCAAGCCAGCACCAACAAAGACCGGATAAGCATGAGAGCACAAGGCTACAAATTAACCCAGCTGAAAGATGAGGCATGAAGTGCTGAGGTGCCTTTCCTGCTTTTACACCTGACCAGTGTGCTCTGCCACGTGGGTGCGTTGGCTGATTCAGAACTCTGACGGCCTGCTCCATTGCACGGTGTCAAGTCTTTGTCAAAAGACTGGTGGTTATGGCTTTACTTGGAGATTTTGGATTCAGAGAGGTTTCTGAAGTCCCAAATGAATATATTAGTGCCTGACTAGTCTGTTCCTTCTTTTTTGAGACCTGTTCCACTTTACATAAATAAGTGTTTTAACTGGGCCATTAATTCATTGAGGTGATAGGACACCTGGGATTTTAAATCTAGGTTTCTCACATCCTGGTGATGTGTTAAATGTTAGCTAGCGTTTCTCTTCCTTACCTCTCACTGGAAAGTCCAGCTTCTGCCTATTCCATACAGGCCAGTTAACTCCTACTGTGAAACTCATGCTGTATAATTGGTGGTGCAAACACCGTGTATTGAAAGGAATTCTCTGTCTTGAAAGAAATTCTCAGTCTGGCGGCTCTGTGTGCCAGGAAGGAGGATTACCTCTGTTACACACTCTCCTCACAGGTGCTCCAGGAGCATGAACAGGGCAGAGTTGACTTAAAACGCTGCCTGTAATCCAGTGCTGCCTGTTGTGGAGATACAAGCTTGTTTTGCTCTTTGCAAGATCTTAAAGATGATAAATTGAGGGAAAGCCTGGGATGAAGTATGTCTTTGGTCTATACTGAGACATTTAAAGTTCTTTTTGTCCTCCTTTGTAACGTTAAGTCTCTACTTGCTGCCTGTATCCCTTTCCAATGCAGAGCTCAGCCTTAGCCTATGTGAATGAATCATCTGCCCTTTTGCCACATACGCACAAATGATATGTCCAGCTCAAATTTGAACGTCTGGCCTGTGGCAGCTGAGGGCCAGCTTTGCTTAGATTTGTGCAGAAATATTTCTAGTCCATGCCCACCTCAGCTGACTCTCAGTTTAACCCCGATCAGCCAGATGTCTGATTTCCAAGTGAGAGCATCCCATTTGTGACTTTCAGAGTAAGGACGAGGAAATGGCTAAATTGCCATAGTCTTCTATTCATCGTTTTTAATGCTGTTGTCTTGGTGGAGTGTTATAGCACGAAGCACTGTAATGATAGCGAAGGGATGAGCTCAACTGGGTTACGGTGACGCTCCCAGTTCCATCAGGCATGTCAGATTACAGTGTGCTCTGGCAAGGATGAGTTCTTGGTAATGAGCTCTGCAGTGCATTTTCACATCCCCATAATAGCAAGAGGTTGTTTGGGAAAGTGGTTCAGACAGCTCCCTTCTCATAAGGTCTTTATTCCCAAGGCTCCCAAGAAGTCACAAAGTGTTTTTCAGAAATTATTCTTGTTAGAAAGATACTGCTTTTAAAGTGGAAATGATTAATCTAGACAGAGCACTGCCTTTGTTCTATGAGTTGGAACCCATTCCTGTTAGTTGTTTGACAAGACATATTCTGCATCCTCATCTTCCACAGGAATTAATGGAAATTGAAGGCACTTTAGGAACAGATTCATGATAATCTATGTGCTTCTGTGTGTCAGACACATCTTGGGTGTACTGGTATGGACAAGCTCTTTTACCTGATGAGTTCACAGTGAAAGAAGATGCCGTGGATCAAATATACCCTTTATTTTGGTGTATCTTTGAGGAGTTTTGCAGTATATGGTCCCATAAACACAGGTCTGGAACCCCAAAAATAAAACTTATACCACAGTATTACTTGTAGGAAGGACAAGGAAAGAGCTAGTATTTGAAAGTGAGATTCGCATTATGTTTTTAAGTCATAGAAGGACAATAAGCTACATCCTCTGTGATTTCCAAGGAATCTATGTATTTAGCTGACTCAAAAAAGACTTTAAAAATTGCTATTACTTAGAAGAGATATTGGTAATAGGTTATGAAATGCTTTTAAAAGGTCACCTGGCAGGTGCTTACTGAAGAGTGTAGATGATTGACCCAAGACCAAGAGAAGCTCATGTGGGAGGCCTGTACCCTGGTCGGAGGCCCATGGTTGCCGGGTTTGGTGTTCAGACCTGGCTTTCTGGCTTTTGTCTGTCACACAGGGGATAGTGCTTGGGCTGCTTTGGTGCTGAAATAACTTCATGGGCTGTGTCAGAATTGTGGTCAGCAGGTCAAGGCAGGTGAGTGTTCCCCTCTGCTCCACTCTTGCGAGACCCCACCTGGAGCACTGCCTCCACCCCTGGGGGCTCTGACGCAGGAGACACATGGACCTTTTGGAGTAGGCAGAGAGGAGGCCATGAAGATACTCAGAGGGGTGAAGCGCTGCCGCTCTGGAGCCAGGCTGGGAGAGCTGGGGGTGTTCAGCCTGGAGAAGAGGAGGCTCCGGGGAGACCTTAAGAACCCCTTCCAGTGCTTAAAGGGGCTACAGGAGAGCTGGAGAGGGACTTTGGATGGGCACGTACAGCTAGAATAAGGGTTAATGGCTTCAAACTGAGAAAAGGGTAGTTTTGGACTAGATATTACAAAGAAATTCTTCCCTGTGAGGGTGCTGAGGCCCTGGCACAGGTTGTCAAGAGAAGCTGTGGCTGCCCCATCCCTGGAAGTGTATAAAGCCAGGTTGGACGGGACTAGTGGAAGGTGTCCCTGTCCATGGCAGGGATTTGGAACTGGATGAGCTTGAAGGTGCCTCCAACACAAACCGTTCTGTGATCCTATGAAGTGTGAATCCATGGCTGCCTTAGCGTTACTTGACCAGGAGAGGGGGATCGTTTGCCATCCGTTCCCCGGGCACTCCGGGTGGGAAACACAACACTGACTGCTTCACTTGCCTCCATGTTTCTAACAGGAACAAGCCTGTGCCACAGGAAGCAGATCTAGCTTGCTTGGATTTTGAAACATTACTTTTCAGCGGGTGCAGAGGGGGACCAGTACGTGTCTCCAGCCGTTCCCGACCCCTCGGCTTTCCGTTCTCGGTGGTTCCCTCCCGGCCTCCGTGCAGCCCCGCCCCAGGCGCTCTCCTGGGTGCTGGGCGCTCTCCAGGGTGCTGAGTGAAGGCACCGAGACACCTCCGCCGAGGGTGCCCGAGGGCAGCACAAAGCGCTCGGCCTTGGGGATTCATTCTGTACTAAATTCCTTACGCCTTTTTGCTGTCCTTTCCAAATAGTCACGTGCTAAGGGCACTGTTTGTCTGTGTATGTGGAATTCGGTACTCCATAGGCAATAATGGTATGTCTGTATTGGTTTGGTCAGACATTGGGACCACTGAAGTTATTTGGCGGGGGGAGAGAATCCAAAAGGAAAGCAATCTCACCGTCTTTCCTTGACGAGGCCAAGGTGAAAAACATCTGCTTAGAAAAAGTGTTTTATACATTCATGTGTTTACTATGGTTGTTAATTTGGGGTGTATCTAAAGATAGTGTCTGGCAGCTTTTGAGAATCTCTAATGCAAAATGTCATCCTCTGTTTTTATAAGCAAGTAGCAGACAGGTTTTTCTCTTGTTATAAACAGTGGGAAATTCCATATGTGCACATATAAAATAATAATTGTATAAGTAGCAATTACTCAAGCCTTTATTTGATCACTATGGGCAGGTAAACTTTCAACTCAAGGTAGGTAAGGCCCATTCAAACATGAACCCGTGTGACCTGGTCCAACACTGAACTGCAGGCACACTGCTACACGTAACAGCAAGGATGCTTAAGCAGAGCTGATTATGTGCAGCATCGAGGTTGCAACTGAAAGGATTTAAAGTGGATGAGATCTGGGTCACACTGGCGTAAGGCTTCCAATGTAGTGGCAAACAAGTCAGTTTTCCTGTTAGAAGCTCTTGTTGCCCAGATAGAATTATTTTTCATATCATTATAATTGGTAAAGTTCTTTTTATTTACATCACCCTGTTGGTTTTGAGAGAACAGAATTTTTTTTCCAGACCAACAGATGTTCCTGTTAAACTGTTTATACTACATACAGCACTGTAGTACAGCCATATGATTGTAACAGGATAATTTCTGAATGGAATGAACTATTACATCAGGTCGGTCAGTGGGGTTAGAATGAAGAGCCCCCCTTTTGACTCCTCAGGCAGGTCATTGGCAAAACTCGCTTTGTTTTTGGGAAAGCAAGTAATAGGACTTGTAAACTACAAGTGGTAGGATTGATCCATCTGGGACAGAAGTAAAATGTATGCAGGTACCTTTTAGTGCATGTAACTTGCTTTTTGTGACTTTTTCCCAGATAAATTACCCTTAAGGTTGAAATGTGCCCCGTGTCAGGATTAGAGAAGCAGCCAGGATTAGAGAAGGAGCATTCCCTCAGGCTGTCGGACCACTATGTGGTAGCTGGGGAGCAGCAGGATGAATGCAGACCCCAACAAGCTCCCCTGCTCTTGGCTGTGGGTGACCTTCCTTGTCAGGGGAGCAGAGACCAGGTTGGGAAGCTGCACCTGCACAAGGTGGGGCCCTGCCCCTTTTCAGCAGATCCAGCAATATAAGTGCAGGGATGAGGGAGTGCAAGGAGGGAGCCTAGGGAGCGCAGTGTGGACTTGGGCAATCGGACCTTACTGATCTGTAGCACATTCAGGATGGTCCCTTGGATCCCTCTTTGCATTAACAGCAGCTTCTGCCCCCACAAAATCAGAACTGAACACGATAATCAAAGGCAAAAGCAGGCAGGGCAGGAAGGAAGATGAGAAGGCACACTGCAGTGTTGAATTAAATGATCAAGGTCCTGTTCCCAAATCCGTTGAGATCAATAAAGTGTCTGCTGTTGCCCTTAGTGAGCTATTGCGAGAGGCCCCATTTGACTTAGTTGAAATAGAATGTGACGTCAATATTTTCAATCAATATGAAAGCTAATATAAGTGGAGCAATATTTAGAGCTAATGCAACTTAGCAGTCATTGGAAAACCACAGGATGGGCACTCTTGCTAGAAATATCTATCTCTAGTTTATTTAGGATTCTGATGAAACAAATACTGTTCTTGAATTGCCAACTTGGACGTGGCTGGGATGTCTTTACCTCGTAATTGGGCTATTTCTTTAAATCAGAGGCATCAGTCTCTGAAGGGCCTTTCTGCATCCTTTTCTTGGTGTACAGAAAGTTTTCAGTGTGTGCAAAGCCTTGCTTTGCCGTGGAACAGCTTGGACAGCAGTAAAGGGTGACTGCAAAGGCTTTCATGATTCTATAATGGTGATTATTTTGCCTCCTTTCTGGTCTGTAAGCACTCACCTCTGATAGTGGTACTTTGGATGTGTAGTTGAGCCGTAGAACTCGGCCCTCACGTGTCACGGATGCTGGAAATTCAGAAAGATTCAGAGAGAGGCTGCACAAGTTCATGGAAAACAGCCTGTGAGAACGGCTACATAAATGGAAATGCCTCGCACAGTTGCCCAGCAGTCTGAAATGACCAGAAGCTGGGAGAGTACATGAAAGTATCATCCGTGTTTGTCTTTTTCCACCCTTTGCTAGATATCCAATTTTTGGCCTCTGTTGGAGGTGGAAGACTTTGATCTCATCCCACAGAGACTGCTCTTATGTTCCTAGGAACATATTATCTCAATTTCTTCATCCATAATATAGGAAAAATAATGCGAACAGATCAATATTTTCAGTAACTCTTCCAAGATAAAGGTAGCTAAACAGCATCTCTTTTTTCCCCCAGGATAATTATTAACCGTATTGAAAGTTCGTCAGTGTTGAACCGAACACCTTCAAGGCAGAAACCCACTGTACAAGGAAGGGTGTGCTATTGCAGATATTACTGTGTCATCTATGATATGTTTTTAGTGCTGACCACTAAAGGTGTCGGTGGGTGGTGTGGGATTTATACCCAGATGGTCTAACGGAAAAGAAAAGAAAGATGTTATGACTGGTCTGATTTAGGTCTATCTGTACTTCACCTTGCCCGTTTTAATTTCTTGTTTTGTGTTGCTGCTTTTCAATTAATAAAATAGATATGCTCAAGGTACAGAAAAAAAAGCCAGGACGTAGTTTTATATATCATCTTCTCAGTTCCAATTCAGTGACACTAATTACCAGCATGGAACTTTCAGGAACACGTTGTCTTTGCATATTCAGTAAAATAAGAATGAGGCAGTGTAGGGCTTTTTTTTTTTAACCTTAATATTTTTTCTCTCAGGAAATAGAAAATGAAACCTATACAGCAGGGATATGTGATTGCTAACTCAGTTCCAGAGTTATTGTACCTTTAGAATGATGACAATTACTACTATGTGACTAACAAATAAGGGTATGGATTAAACAATGAGTGAGACAGAAGGCAATTTATGACTGTAGCCTATGCTTCCATAGTTAGCTTTGTGCTTTTACTTTCCGCAAGGATTGTTTTGCTTCTTTTCTACGAATACATAATTCTGTAGGTGCTGAAATGGCTGAATATGCTAATACACACAATCCCTTTGAAGACTCTTAAATAGTCGCATGAAGTACATTGTTACATTGTTCAGGCAGTCCAAATATTTTTGTACCTGTCAAAAAAATTCCGTCACCTCCATCTGCATCCCTCAAGTGGAGGTGTTCAGAGAAGAGCTTCCTGAGCAGAGGGAGAAGGCTTCCCACCTCTGACATTTAGCCTGGCTGGAATAGTAGCAGGGGGAGGTCGGTATCCGTGCTCGTGGGTGGAGGTGAGCTAATTCTGAGTCAGGGCTCTCCGGTTTCCAGGCCACTAATGGCTGTGTGTGCACACCTCCAAGCCTGGCCTAACCTGTCCTGCCTCTCAGCAAGGAGCAGAAGTTTAAATCAGTGCACTGTTCGTAGGGGCAGAGATGGTGGTTGTTGCAGATTTGCAAAATACCTCGTAGGTGCACCTGTGGGATATCACGGACAACTCAGGCAGGGCATTGCTTTGGAGGGAGCCTAATTCCCCTATGGAATTGCAATCTGCCTTGTCCAGAAGGGTCTAAACAGCAGTAGACAAAAAGTTGAGTTGCCCAGCTTTCCAAAAAGTTGAATTTTCCAGCTTGCATCCTCACCAAACTATTGCCTGGCACAGCCCTTTCCCATTTTTATCTGTTTGAAACCAGTTTTGATTTCCAGGCAGTTTCCTGAATGTACTAATGTTTAGAACTGGAACCAACAGTCTCCATTCTGGCTTTGAAGCATGAAAGGCTTTTCCCACTCCATCACTCCCTCCCCTTTTTTTTTTTGGTACCTTTGGGAACAGACTTGAGTCACACTTCCTTGGCATGGTTTCCAGGCTCAGTTTTAACTTTGTTTTTGCACTGCCCACGTGATTTATGTGGAGCGAAGCTCATCTTTGTGAGATGGACCCCTGTTAGTGGATATGCTTCAGGGAAGATAATCACTTGTTTACATCCTCTCCTCTTGTACTCAATTACTGCTGGGTTTCATCCACTAGGCTTTTATAGACTGCAAAGGCTGATTTGCTTAGCAAATCATGTCTGTTACCTGAAAGCTGGCGGGTAAAGCCCGGTGCTGATCAGAGCTGTGGCCATTGCAGCACTGCAGTGCAGGGGCTGAGTGTCTCAGCTGGTGGGGCAGGTCAGAGAACAACCCCTGGAGACTGTGAAATCAGGAGATCAGGTCGGGAAGTTGATGCTTTATGCCAGTTTGTGAACAGGCAGACAGGAGCTGGAACCCCAGTTAAGCATCCCCACCTCTGGATCTCATGCTGGCTCACCACTCAGTGTCTCTTCACAGGTCATGCAGGGCATCGTACAGGTAAAGCTGTATAAGCTTTATTATCCCAAATGGGAATTTGTTGAATCTCACGAGTTCTGTATTTCTACATTCAGAGCTAAGGATGACACATCAGAGAAAACCCACCCTTTTTCTGGAAATGTGTTCTTCTTCTGTTATTGTGCATCTGCCCACTCTCCCACTCCCCTCCCACACACTGCTTGTGGCAGCATCGCTGTATATTCTGCTTCTCTGATGTATCACCTCCACAATACGTTTTCTATGTTTAGGGGGAAACTGCTCAGTCTCCATTTTTACTGGAAAATATAATCTTCAGACTGATGTCTCCAGAAGGATTTCTTTTTGTTAAGATCTGTATACGCAATGCGATGACAAGCCTCCTTCTGCTTTTTTTTAGGAAAATCTGTCTTAGAACACTTCTTTCCTGCAGAGATGTAAGCTGTGTCAGATATTGATACATACTTTATGTTCTTCTCCGCAGACAAGATATGTTCTTTTCAAAATAATCTATTGAAAGTCACTTATTTTTTTTGCCACACAACGATGAAATATTTTTATGTCTCTTTGAGGTTAGGGAGAAAATGTTTGTGGAACATAATAGTGAACTCATGAAGCTGACCTGAAGTTATGTTCTTCTTTAGCAGTAATCCTATAAAGAATATTTGCTATTTAATTTCATTTTACTTGGCACCAGTTGTTCAATTCCACTGTCTGATGTTTTTCTCTTGTGTACCCTGGGTTAGAAAGTACGTCAAGTCCTTTGTTAACTTTTAAGTGAGTTTCCTGAAAGAATAATTATTTGATACTGAGATGATGAGTCTGCATTTATTAAACATCAAAAGATGACAAATTGTTTAAAAATCATGACTACTCCAAACTCTGCTGCGCATCAAACCCTACTCTGTGCCCCATGTATCAGGATTTAAGCATTTAGTGGCTTGGACACCTTGAACCATGATTTAGGGAAATCCTAAGACTGGGATTTTTAAGTGTGGTGGCCTGTGATTTGGTCGTATTTTCGAATTTCCTGTCTAAGATCCCACAAAAAAAGTTGAGTTCTAGACTACCAGCTATTAATTTCTGGTTTACAAGTGATGCTACCTGTGAGGTTCATACTATGTTAAAATAAGGCATGCCACAGTCCTATAAAAGATTCCAATTTCCACCTTTATTTTATTCCCATGGCTGCCTCCACCTGTCTCACTCTTTTGGTGGCTGTTGTTGCAGCTGCTACTTGTGTTTTAGCCATTAGCTTTGTGTAGCCTAGTTTTTCACAAATGGGAACCTCTGGGAGAAAATCAGCCTGTACGTACAGAGGAGCCAGAAAAAGCTTGGCTGGCACTCCCTGCCCTGCTACTTCCCATGCCTCCTTCCACTAGAGAAAAGTGTTTTTGATTGAATGCACAGATCACTGGCTCAAACACAAAATAGATCCTTGTTTTAAAGATGCTTTTATAGTGCTTCATAGTTTTCATATATAATCCTTTGTGAAAATTTGGTCCATGATATTCTGAAAGTGAAACCTTGTAGTAACAACAGAAGTCATCAGTGAGGATTAGTTCCATGGTGACAATAAATGGTCCTGGTCCATGTGAGCTGGAGACCACCAAGTTCTATGGGTACCACAGTAACATGAGGTGGGAATTTGGACTGGTCTATGAGCTGCTGTCACATGAAGAGCTCACAGGACATTTGTCACTGATGTGGTGGTGCTGTGTTACAGAGAAATCCATGGTGCTTGGCTCTAGGAACCATTCAGTACAATTCCCTGAAGTCAGGAAATACGTTGCAGAGGGAAACTTGGCTCAGGGAACAGTTTCTGTGCTTTGGTGGGTTTTCGTGCTGTCGTTGGTGAGCTGCTGCGTCCCTGTGACTCTGGGGTGGCCAAGCCAGGGATGCAAACAGCTCTGCTGTGTCACTGCCTGCCTCTCCCTCAGGAGCTGCCTGGAAGAGGTCAGAGCAGTGGTGTTGGAGGGAGCTGAAATGGGATCAGTTCTTTGCTAACAACTAATGCAAAGGCTCTTTTGATCTACCCGCGTCCTGTTCTGATGAATAAATGCTTGATGCTAATAGTGATAAGGGTTACCCACGGAGGCGGGAGTAGAACTTTGATGTGCTGGTTTAGCAGGGGGATAAGCAATGAGGAAATGACAGACCCATCTGTCTCTGATATTAACGCTAGCAATTAGTGCTTCAAACCCAAATGATATTTGGGGAGGGGGGACGACCCTAAGTAATAACATATTGTCACTGTCTCTGTTGGTCGCTGTTGGTCCACAGCTATAAGCACTGTCCATCTTCACGGCAGGCCTTCAGAAGTTGTCGTAGGAAGTGTCTGAAAGCAGCTTTTGGGGTTGAATAATAACAGGCAGCACCCTCGGTGGTATTATTTTTACTTCGGTGGGGTTGAGCTGAGCGGGGCAGGCTGAGCCCAGATTACGCTGCGTGCTCTGTGCTCTCCCTCCTCGCTGCGTTGGGTTCGCTGCTGAATGCAGCTCTCCTGATGCAGCCTCACGTGGCTGCAGAGAGGCACAATGAGGACTTGAGCATTGCCAGCCCTTTCCGGGCGTCTCTCCTGCTGCCTGCAGGTGAGCAGGCTGAGCCCGGGCTCTCCCAGCCCCGCACATTTTCCTCCTGGCTTCCTATCGACCGAGTCAGCAGCGAGGGAAGACCGTGAAGCTGAGAGGAGCAGGAAGGCGTGTGCCGGGCTCCGGCACAGACGGTTGCAGCAGCAGCAAGTCAGTAAGTCAGACTGCACCATTTTCTTCTCACCCTGCGTAAAGGCGATGTGAGAAGCTGACGGGAGCTGCCCCCTCCCCCACTTGCTGGGGATGCTGAAGTGGAGCCTTCCTCCCAGCCAGAAGACGCAGCCTCTCTGGAGGAATCCCAAAAGACCTTCCCAATTTGGTGATGTGTGTTTTAAGGCCGATCTTTCTTTTCCTTTTTTTTTTTCTTCCTTCCCGGCTAAGTCTGAAGCCCGCCTTCTCTTGCAGCCACAGCCAAGCTGAAGGGCTTCCATCCTGCTAGGAGGTATTTTCTGGCTGCTCCCCGGTCGTGTGTGTGTGGCTGCGGGCACTTTGGCACGTTGCGTGTGTGGCCGTGGCTCTCCTGCTCCCGAGCTATGGGTGCTGCAGGGGCTGGAGCAGAGCCGTGACCTTTCCTGGGGTGCCGGAGGAGGAAGAGTGGATTACGCTGTGAAGTTCTGGCTCGCAGCCAGTGCCCTTGCGGAAAAAATAAATCACCTGGATATCTGCGTGTGGTGGGAACAGCTTCTTTGGAGCTGGTGTTTTCCTCGCCAAAATGGCTCATGCAGCCGCTTCCATTAAAAAAGTTCGAGAGTCTGAACTCGAAGAGAGGGAGAGAAACCTTGAGAAGGAAAGGAAAAGGCAGCGGAAAATCTCTAGGGCTGATCGGAAACGCAAGGTATGAGGGGGAAACCAGCCCCATTCTCCCTTTCCCCCCTACCCTTCCTCTGTCTGTGCAGCGCTTCACAGGTGTTCACTGCCATGTGTAATGCTCTCCCCTTCATTTTCCAAATCTTTCCTATCACATTTCCCTTTTGCAACCCTTCCCATCCCCTCTGAGCCCCGCTGTGGACTTAGCCCATCTGCAGTGAGATGAAAGTGCTGCCAGCCATGGCAGCCCACAGCCACACGGGGATCATGCACATAAAGATGGCACACCAGTATTGCCACTTTCCCTTCATCCCCAAAAAGACTGGAGCTACTGCCATCATTCCCAGCAAGATGCTCCAAGCCTCTGGCTGAGTTGTCAGGGAAGGGAGGTGGCTGTGCTTGTGCTTTGCAGCATGAACGTGCATTTCTCTACTTCACAACAGCATTTCCCCCCCATTTCCCATTTTTAGTTCCGCTCCCCACCTCCCCACCAGTGTTCAGTGCTGCGTGTAGGACCTGCCTTGGGGTGCTGGGAGCATCAGCTGAGCCGTGTTGCAGTTTTTGGGTGTCATTAAAGGGATTCTGGGCTCGCCGCCGTGATTCAGTGTATTTACACTGCACACTGCAGGTGTATTTGTCTAGGTAGGGCCTGGCACAGAAGTCTGCAATCTGTCAGGTTTGCCTCTGCTACTGATGGCAATTTCTCATTCTCTCAAGGCATATCTGTTTAGATGGTTCAGATTTTGGGGAGGTTTCTCCCAATTTAACTGTTTTCTTTCTGTGTTAGAAAGAGGGACTGATAGCTCTCATTGCTGTGGGATAAAAAAATGAAGAATAAAAAAATCAATAGAGATTATTTGTTTGCCAGATGACTCTGTAGTTTCCAAGGACACAAAAAGGTATAATAGTGGAGAAAATATTAAGATGAAGGTTCTGTTAAGCTTAGCTCTAGGACTGTGTTACGTTGGGAGTGCCTGTGTTCATGTCTCCTCATTGCCTTTTCTTTCCTCGCATCTCTGGATTCTCTAATTTGTGATATGCATTAACTCATTCCCTGACACAGTGTTTTTATCCATTCTTTATGCATTTCTCTGGAAGGGATAATATCAAGAGACATAATCTGTCCTTTTTTTTTTGCTTTTCTGCTACGTTGCGTGTAAACATAGATCTCTGTAAAAAGAAAAGCCCAGAATACAGCCATGTAATGTTTGAATTTACAGATCCTTTTGGCAGATCTCTAGAATTCAGAAGCCATCTGCTCCCTTGGCGTACCTGGGAAATTTTGAATTTGTTTTGCATTCAGTCTGGTGGATTTTTATATTCCGAACTGCATGGCTTAAATAAAATGACCGGGGCCGTTTGATGCCTTTGGGACCTCTGGGTGTGATCTCCATGACTTTTCAAAGGCTCGCTTTGCAGAGTTCATTAAGTCACATCCAGATTCCCTTTATCAAAAACAGAAATGTCATTTCTAATGTATGCAGTGCCTGGATGCTGGGCAGGGCTGCTTGGGGCAGATTGTGATTACTCCCCTAATCCCTTAAATGGGACACTGCAGCATAAGGTAGTTTTTGTGATTACATTTTTGATCGTGGAATCCTCTGCAAAACAGCCTTTTTAAAAAATTTACTTCATGTGTGGACGTCCTTGCTGGAAGGGCTTTTTTCCATGTCTGCCCAGCACCCACCCCAGTTACTTCATTACAGCGTGTGTTGTTTTTCTCGATTTTCACAAATCCTATTTCCTCAACATGTTTGATTCAGATGCCCATTGGACTACTTTAATTAAAGCTGGATAGAATTAATACTGGCCCTTCTGCTATCTCTTTTCCCAGAGTGCTGCATATCCCTGACTGCAAGCAGGCAGGCTCAGGCCGCATTCATGTTAGTAATCATGAGGGGCGATGCAGGCTCCTAATCAGATTTTCAGATCCAGGGATCACCGGTGGTCTTTGCTTAGAAAATATGGACAACGCTTCACTGTTGTGTGTGTTCCTTCCTTTTTAATATTCAGCCTCTGCTCCTGGCTCTCTTCTACTGCGGCTGTACCTTGCTGTTACATAAACAAGTGCCTGGCTGCACCCTAAACTTGCCTTCAGATGGGTGGGGGTGGGTCAGGCTGGGCTTTTCCCTCCTGCTCCTGCTGCAGGAGACACACAGCAGCACACTGGTGGGTTTGTTTATGTCTGCATCTATACATGCTGGTGCTGTGCAGAATGCAGGGCATAGAGCAGATCAGGTATGTGAGTATGTATGCACACCCATCATATACACAGAACAGCCCAAATATAGAGCGTATGTTACATATGTTATAATATTTTTATTTATTCATCAATTTAATGGGAGATATATCTATGAGATATTTATATATGTGTCACTTAAATTCGTGAAGAGCAATGAATTGTTTTACTGTGAAATGGGATTATCTCCTAGTAGGGGCCCTCCCAGTTTTTGTTAACTTTCTCGGAAACTGGAGGCTAGGAACAAATTAGATGTGGAAGTCCATGAGAGGCAACATGCAAATGAATATTTTTTTGATTGCTCTCAGGACTTAAACCCTTTCTGTATAGGGGGAATCTGGTTCCAGCTTTATGATTTGTTTGAAAGGTCATACATTGCAGCGAGTGGATTTTCCGTAGAACAGAGATCCATTTTGTTTGTAGAAAGATCATGCGAGTGGAGGGAATGTATCAGGTGTTGTGGACTGTCTTTTCAAACCCTCATTTGGATACATGCCACGCACCAGTACATGCTGAGTCCCTGAAGTGCTCATTTGGTCTCGTGATAGAAACTTTTCCTGTGTCCCTGGAACATCCCGATTATGCAAAAGAGGATAAATGAAGGGCCATGACTTGAACTCTTCCACTCTGCCAGGGTGCTGGGCATCTGTTCCTACCATCCCGTCCTTCTCCAGGCTCCCAGGGATGCTGCAGGGCATGGGCTCATCGTGGCTCTGCCTCTTGAATGTTTTGCAGTGTGACCATCACCTGTCCGGGCAGCAGCACCACAAACTGTGGCTGCAGCTTCTGTGCTGCTGGGGTAGGACCAGAATGTTCTCAGATGTTGTCACGTCTGCTGCTTGACGTAGCTTCGGGCCGTGACAGCCCCCTGGCCAGAAGCAGAGCTGGGGACAGGCCCAGCAGCAGCAGCAGTGAGCTGCTCAGATCATCTCTTGGCCATCCTCAGTAGTTCTTTAAAGATGAACAGAATTATTCCATGCTCAAAAAGTGGGAAAAGGAGCTTGCAGGCCGAAGACCCTCTCCTACATTCTTTGTGAGATTGACTCAATTGATTTTAAAAACCAGTTGACAAGAGGCAGCTCTGCCCATCTTGCATCCAAGTTGGAAATTTTCCCTTTCCTGCAGGCAATCTTTTCTTGCAATGTGGAAAAGCGGGTACCGATGCAAACATGTATGTAAACAGAAAGCACCCCAACCTTCTGAATATTTGTATGGATACCCAAATGTATCAGGAGCATTAAAAGCCGGGTACTAACACAGGAGGGGAGCAGCTTCAAATATGTAGATTTTATTGAAATATGGGCGTGTTTAATTCCATTACACCTAAATGCAGGATACGTAAGGCCCAGCTCTGCTTGCCTATCAGTGTCTTTTGAGGGAGCTGCCTATGGCTCATCCTTTGCAGAGTGAGGAGAGGGAACCGGGGTGGTTACACGACGGTCACTCACTGAGTCAGCAGCAAAGCTGGAATTACAGCCTGGGAATGCAGCTGCCTAGCCCCTGGCTCTATGTAACACACACTTGCTTCTCCCTGTCTAAAGTACTTCTCAAAGCAGACAGAGCTTCCTGTCTCTGCATGTGACAAGTGTTGAAAAGATTTTAGAAAACCCACATAAGATAAAATTCCAAAGAAAAAACCTGTTATAAAAATGGGTTTTGCTGCCAAATAAAACTGATTTTTGAATGTTACAAATGTGGTAACTTGATGGCTGTTACCATTTTACCACTAGTGATGAGGAGAGTTTGACATCTGGTCTCTACTAGCAGTAACTGGGTATTTATTTAGTAGTTTTAAAAGGTTTTAAAAACTTCTATACTCTTTTTGAAGGCCGGCTTCATGAGGTCAGCATCCTTTAGCATAAGATGTCCCACAGCATCTGGAATATTCATCATTGTTTGCCCAAAGCGATTGGGAACCCGTAGCATCAAGTGAATTTTGTCCTTCGCTTGACACCCTAAGCACTGCTGAAGCTCACGCAGAGCTACTGCTGGACAGTATCTGCAGAAAGACAAGGATGGAGGGATTCTGCTGTCAGCAGAATTCCACCATGCGTGGGGAAGAGTCAACATGCGCTAAGTGGCTTCCATTATGGAGCTGCAGGAGACAGAGACTCAGTTTGCTTTGTTTTACCTCAACAGCAGATCTCGTTTCACATTGCCATTTCCTTTTGCACAAAAAAAAAAAAAGAAAGTCTTCTCACATTCTAGAAAATCTTGTCAGATTTGTCTTAGATCCGGGTGAAAAAGCCCATTTGAATTTCAAGCACATCTTTGGCGCAGGGTAGGTGGGTGTTTGTCGTTGGGTGCGTGGGCTCTGCACTGAGGCTGGCAGCCCCAAAGTTCATCCCTTTGGAAAGGGATAGAGTTCAGTGAGGAAGGAAGACATGGAGGAAGGAGCACATGGAGTGCTGGGGGTGCTAGGAAAATGCATCCCAAGGAGGAAGAAGTCACGCAGAGATGCAGTTCATAGCTCTTGGTCACTCCTGTGTTTGTTCATGGATGCCAACCACTCTCTCACCTGGTGTGAACCTGCTGCAGGATCCGTGTGGAGTTTGTATCAGGATAAGGAAGGGAAAGAAAGTCTCTCACTGGTTGACCTCTGTATACTGAAGCTTTCGAGGTTCATTGCAGCTTTAACCTGCTGTTCTTTCCTTAGCACTGAATATGTCTTATCTGTTCAGTGTGGTGTTCATTGCCTTGGCAAACATCGCTGTGATTCACTAGAATTTCTAGATGTTTCAAATGCCTCTCCAGCCATGAAAAAACCACCTTTTTGGTGATTTCTAATGGAGTGTTTGCGTAGGAGGTGCCTATTCCTGATGCCCTTTGAGCATTTTCCTTCGGTATCTCAAGCTTGTGTTTTCCTTGTGGAGATATTTCTGGGCATGAAAATAATACCTCACTAGTTTGCTTCCTTGTGAAATGGAGCTTCTTTAGATGACGTTGCATTTCAGAGTAGATCGGGACTTGCTGCTGTGTTTTCTCCGTGTCCTGTTTGAGGGGTGATGTGCATGGGAACAAATACACAATGTTCTGAAATGAAACAAGCTAAGGGTTGTAGTAAAGGTGGATCATCTCCAACTCCCTTGCTTCTGGTGGGAAAAGAGCAATTTTCAACTACAAGTTTAAATTTCTTTGCCTTTATATTGTTGTCTAACCATACCTTGATTTATATGTGGCATTTAAGTTAGTTTCCTTGGTAATTTTTGAAATGCAAGATTATTCAGTCTTAATAAATCATACATAGTATTTTGAAACACAGATCCTTTAGCTCAGTGTGGTTTGGATATTGTATTTGGTATTTGAATATGCCTCTTCTCAAGTTTAAATTGAATTAATCTGTATCTGGAATACTGGAGAAAATGTTAACAGGGTCTCTCGGCTCCGTTGTGTGAGACATTGGACGCAGGAGGAGGAAAATATATTCCTGGAATGCTAAATCCCTTTGCACTGTAAAGCTTGCTAAGTGCAATCCAATGTCATGGCATACACCTTGGATTTTATGGCTGGATTAATTCGTTATGTGATTGTTTCCATAAACTTACAAAAGTGTCCAAAATGCCCAAGTTTCCATCTCTCATTTTGTCTATTTCAGTAAAAAGAACTTTTGCTGAACTTAAAAAAGAGCAACCAAGAAAGAGGAGAAGTGTCAGCACCTGCCTACGGTGACTGTGTCCCCGTGTTTTGTCTCTGCAAATTTAACTCATCAGGAATGATTAAAAAAATTGAGAGAGCATTTGCACATTGAAGGAGACCATCCCTTATACACTTTTCTGGCTTTGGGGATGGTTTTGTTTGCCTCCTTGTAAAATATCTTATGTCTTTTAAATTCATAGTGTTTCCTGCACCACTAGAAGAATTATTATGTGATGTTTGGGCAGCTTTGTGTTAAGCAATTAAAAAAAAAAATGTTTAATGAGGATGTCAGATGTTAAACTGTGAAGTGTCAAGCTTTTCAAAATCTGGCTTCCGTAATTTAGTCCCTCAGGCTTTTCCATTGAACTCCTGGGGAAAGTTTGGCACCTGAAGTAAGAGTGGCATATGAGCACTGAGTTCATAGTTTAATGGTGAAACCTGGAGCCGTGCCCTGGTGTTATATTTGCCAATCTATAGTGCATCCAGAGTGTGGGAACAGTGAGTATGTCCGTAAGCAGGGTAGTAGGAGTACTGCCATTCAGGCACCACTCATTGCCTGAGTTGGTGCAAAATACTACAGCTGACAGTCAAATGGATTTTCATACTTTATTGACTTGACTCTGCTCACAAAACATCTTCTGTGTTACTATATGAGAATGTAGGTGCTACTTGAAGTTTGGTAAAAAATAATTCCTGTTCTCTGCATCAATTCCAAGCGACTTCTTTTGTGCACTGGTGGCACTGGTGGTTTTGTTTGAATGTCTGATGAGCTCTTCTGTACTTAACTACAGCTTGTAGTTAAGCTGTATGTGAATGTGCCTGTTAGCAACCTGTTAGTAATCCTTTTAGCCCAAGACAGCTGAAGTCAACATTTTTTATCCTGTTCAGTCCATGGAATTGTCCAGGTAGGATATTCCCCACTGTTAAACAATTATATACAGTATTGGAGCAAATAACTTGAATTACTGAAATCTGACAAATGTAATTAGGTGAATTTCGGGTTGCTTCACAGAGTTGGCACTGCACAAGGTGCTGACACCTTGACATTGTTCAAGGATTTTTTCTTGGTAATTATTTATAGAAGTTCCATATATTGTAAATGGATTTAGTGTTTTGCTTACAGTTTTTCAGAGTTTGCTTCAAAACCATGTTAGCACTCATTCCTATGCTAAGACCTTCCACATACGGATCAATATGGATTAATTGCTAGCTGTCGTTTTACAAGTGACCGAAAACAAAGGCTGCAATTAAAAAAATGTCTGTAATTACCATCTATTTGTTGATGCTAATGAAGAATTTAGCATGTTAACCTCTCCAAAATCTAGCAGGTTCTTTAGCTCCTTAGGGTTTTGGAAAAGAGACATTTTTAGGGAAGTGAGCCTAAGTAGGTTTCAGAGTACGCATTCCTGTGTAAGATCAGCTTTTTGTCTGCCCTCAGAATCCCTTTCTGATGAAGAGAGGATAAGAACAAACAGAAAGAGAAAGGGGAGGGAAGTAACACTAGCTTTAAAAAGTTACCCTGTTTGCATGTGCTCTGAAACAGTCCAATGAGACTAATTGTCTGGGTCAGGTCAGGAAAAACTTGCAGCATTTCATATTTAGAAAATATTAATGTGATACTGTTCTTGTACGTGACCTGAGGAAAGGTGTGGATTTCTTTTGGCCTGACAATTTAGATCTGCCTTCTTTTTATTCTTGTATGTAAAATAAGGCAGCATTGACAAGCGGTGTTCACCCGAAATGAGTGTAGCTCTTATTTCCCCCGGCTGGTAGAAAATTATTTCAGCCAATGGAACCATCATTACAAGCTTTTCTAAGCTGTTTTAGGTTGAATAATTTAAGCTTATTTTTAATTATTTACTCTTCTGGCTTCTGCTATGCCGGGATGTCTAACAGAGACATGTCACGACTCAAAACCAGTGAAGCTGACAGTGCAACAGGAGACTCGAGCAGACAAAAGCCAGTTCGTGCCTCGCTGCTCAGGCCATGATTTACTGGGGAGTGGCTGGAGCCACTTGAGCCTTTTTGTTCCCCTGGTTCATTTCTTTTTAAAGGCACCAGTGCAGCAGGGAGAAAAGAAATCACATGCACCATGTTGGTTATACTCTTGCTGCTGGAGCAAGAGGAGACAGTAATTAAGATTTCCCAAGCGGCCCTGATATGTGAACGGAGAATAGTTATGCTCAGCAAGTCTTTTCCATTTTTGCTGATGAACGTGGTGCTGGACACCAGAGCTGCCTGGGGGAAAGGAATCATTGCTGTCATCCACATTTCGAGGCCAGGGAGACTCAGTTCCACTTAGTTGGTCAGACAACAGTGGAAGTTATCTCTGTTATCTCTGTTTCAGCCTCTCCACAGAGTCTCCACCGAGTTAATACCAACTCTAGTTCCTGCTGGAAATCATTGGATCACAGAATCGTTTGGGTTGGAAGGGTCCTTACAGGTCATCTTGTTCCACCTCTCTGCCCGTGGGCAGGGATACCTTCCCATGAGACCGGGTTGCTCCAAGCCCCATCCAACCTGGCCTTGGACTCTGCCAAGGAAGGGGCAGCCACAGCTTCCCTGGGCAACCTCCGTCAGGGCCTCACCACCCTAACAGGGAAGAATTTCTCACAAATATCCTATCTGGCCCTGCCCTCTGTCAGTGCGAAGCTGTTAACCCTTGTTATTGAAATAAGGTTGGATAACATTGAAATAACATTGTTGCATCAAATAAATTAAAACCTCTAAACTTTATGTAACAGCAAAAGAAAAATGAGTCCTTTTCCAAGCAATGCCTATTTCTCTTTATCTTGTTCATGGAAAGATTATGAATAGATATCTTTTGAATGTATTTTGGTAGAGTGACATGACTTTGCAGGATGAATTGAGTAAAATCTGAAATGCTGATGTGAGCCTTCAACTGCCATGCCCAGCTGCTGTGTGCAGAGCAGGGTGGCTTTCATGAGCATGCATTCATTTTGCAAAATGGCATTTGCTGGAGACAGAAAGTGAGATAGATTGAAAAAAAAAAAAAGTTATTTTGACTGGTCAGTTCAACTGCTGTATCGCAGCAAAATTTTCCTGAGGAAATGCACGGAGACTCCATAGCAACTAGATGAGATCTGTGCTATATTCTCCGTGCTACTGCTGTGTTTTCTTGGGAGAATCCAGCCATCCCCCACTGCCCCCACAGCCACGGCGTCTGTGCTGCACAGTCTGACTGTGCTTGGCAAATGGCAGCTGCAGCCACTGGCCACTGTATCAGGGGTATTTTTAGGATGATGAAAAATTCCCCAAATTGCTTTTCTGCCTTTTTCTTGATGATCACGAGGACAGCACAAAGCCTGCAGCGTTGTCTGAAAGGTAGATAAACCACTCAGCCACTCCTTTGGTAGTAATTTATTTACTAACTTCTCCTTGCCTCGGATGCAGGTATTAGCAGTGGGTACTTTAATAGAGCTGGTTCCCTCAAGTGGTGCAGGGTATTAGCCTGGTGAATGACGAGGCCCTGGAAAAGGTTTCCCAAACAAGTGAAATCAGAAATAATTAATAGCCGTGCCCAGAGCCGGCTCTGCATTGCAGCACGCGTTCTCCCAAGCTTAAGGAAGTACGTGCTTGGCTGTCTTCCCCGGCTTTCTAAGGAAGCCTAGCACTTAACCTATTTGGTGATGCTCCCTGTGCCTGCGGTGTGGCACTGCTGATGGGAATGCAGTTCCGGCAGGAGCGCAGATGGGGTACGGTTCCTTGCAGAGGTGAGGTGCCAGCACAGCCAACGTGGGGCTCCTGTGTCCCTGCCAGTTACGTGGAGGATTTGTCCCTGCAGCTGTGGAACAGAGCTCTGACACCAACTTCAGTGTGCTTGCTCTTAGCAGTGCTTGGAAATTCATTAAAACAGAGAAATGAAGAAAATTCTCTGAGGGCAGCTTAGGAGGAACCAAGGTATTGCTACAGCCGATGAATGTGCAGGTGGTAGAAAAGGTTAATTAACACCAGTTTTCTCTTTATTGCAGTTTAGCCATTTTGGAAATCATCTGACTGGGTTTAGCAGCGCATATTCCATTATTTTGGGCAATAAACCGTCATTATGTTGTGGTCCCTACATAGTTGTAGTAATGATCATTGGTCCAGAAGCGTGAAACACAGCAAGGAGTATTTGATCATTTTTAAACCAACTTTAATATGCAAACTTAATGTTACAAACACAGAATGCTTGAGAGGAACCAACCTCCTTCTGGAAGAGGTGTTTGAGATGGACAAGGATAATTTAGAGAAAAGGAACTGTAATTAAAGGTTGTAAAGGAACACTTGGTTTTATAATAGTATGTATTATAATCTTAACTCATTGAAATCCCTGAAAGATTTGCTAATGATTTCAAGAGATTTAGGATTTTTTCCAGATTATTTCAACTAGGAGATAATTCACCTCCTATTACATAACCATCTTTGTGATTTATATTTCCCAGTGTAATTTTTGAATACGTGTGCAGTTTCTGTAATATAGCTCTGTGGTCAAAGGAGAGATTATTGATGGTGGAAAATACCACACAAACGTACCTTGAGGTCCAAAATGTTCTTTACCTAAGTCTTATGTTCTGTGACCCGTCCTGTTCAAGTCACCGTGTTGTTGGCACGAGGAGAGCCTTGATGTTCTGACACTATTTATAAATTTGTGAAAATGTTTAAAAATAGGTTCTTTTCTGCTGTGCAGAGACAGTGCAGCATCAGGTGGTGGTCACTGATTAAGCAAGAAAAAGAGAAAGTTTTGCGTTGTGTAGGAGTTGTCAGACATTGGAAGAGGCTGCCCAGGGCGGTGGTGGAGTCACCATCCCTGGAGGGATTTGAAAGATGTATGGATGTGGCACTTGGGGACATGGCTTAGTGGTAGCTTGGCAGTGCTGGGGTAACAACTGGATCTTTTCCATCCTAAATGATTCCATGATTGTGGGTTGATCAATGAGGCTGTGGGTTGTAGAGAATCTGGTTGACAGAACTGCCCAGGGGTTTCTTTTCTTTGGTTTTTGTCCTTGACAGTCCTTTAGTGCTAGAGGGAGTTGGAGCGGTGACTGGCAGAGGAGTGCCTGGCCAGGGATAAACTGATCCTACTGTGATCCAAAGGCAAAGATCGGGTCGACTTCAGTGGGTGCTGGTGCAGGCTCATAGAGAATGGATAAGAATAGACAAATATTCATTTAATCAGACAGCTGCTTCCCCTGTGGTGTTGATATCTCCTCATAAATGAGTCATCTCTGCAGTAATAAAGAATTTCATTTGTCATTGTGAATGCAGCAGGACTTCTGGAACTCTCACATAGGATCTGAGGTCTTTCACTTAATATTCATTTGGACTGGGAAATGGTAGCCTCTTTAAGTATTTTATTATACAGGATTCCTTTGTTTTAGAGTATCATTGCATAATATGTGTGCTTTTACTTATCTTGGGGCTTTGGCTATTGTTTAGCTTACGAAATTCCTTTTTTTCCCTAAGATTTTCACTCATTCTGAATGTGAAATGCAAATTCAAGTGGGAATTGAATGGCCTGGGATGTGGGGCTTTGTCAGTGCTCTCCTTCGTGACCTCAGGCTGAAATATTCACGTGTGCTCTTTCGCTTTATCGATGTTGAATCACATTACCATACTACTGCTTTATAGGCCTTTATGTCTCAAATACACAACATGTTTTGCTTTTGTTCTGGAAGATCATCTGGCTTGAGTTCCTGAAGGTACAAGTCTCCCAGGAAAGGATAAGTTTAGTGCATTATTCCACAAAATAGGGAGTTGCTTCCAGTGAGATGGCAATCTTGGTTCCTCTTTCCTATTTTTTTTAAAATTGTTTCTTTTCTGTAGTACAGGCTAAGGAGAGTTCAGCAATATTTTTCCCGTTGATAAGCACTTAAATGAAGAAGTCCTTGGGACTTCCCTGCTCAGGCTGGTTGTAGGAGGAAGTGCTACTGTCTGAGAGGAAGGGTAACGGGAGGCAGGTCTGGATAAATTAGAATCTATTTCTGACTGTCCCTATTACCTAATTGTAAATATATTCATTTCCCATTCCATGTAACTGAAATTTTATATATGTCTGTCCTGGTTGGTGTTGGGAAGATGCTGTCAGACAGGAAAGATGGAAATCCAGTGTTGAGAGAAGGTGTTGGAGAGGGGAGTGGTCTGTGGAGACCGGTGACCTATTTTCCATCTTGTCACCGTCTCGGGACCAAATTTTGATGTTGGGCCACGAAGTCCAAATAAATGAGCTGTGACAGAACAGGGCTGGCAAGAAGTCGTGCAGATGGGAAAAGACGCTCCCACTTGGATGAGTGCTGGATATTGTGAAGGATGTAACTCTCTATTGCTTGATTTGAGTTCTGCTGCCTGCCCGGGCTCTGTCCACCTTGGAGTCTTGGGATTTTATACAGGGTGGCTGGGGGAGTGGTCGTGGTTAAGGGTTTTCTCAATTCTTGGGACACTGCGGGAAATATAGGATAATTCATTAACATAATTTCTTTGATAACGATCAAATATTAGAGTTACAATGTAACATAAAATTTCAAATAAATGCCATAGCACTTTTCTTGCCATAAAAAATGTTGAAAGAAAACCACAGGCTTCATGCAAGACTATTTAGTAAATTTTTCTGTTTCTTGCTGGCAGTAGTAAACCTCTGGGTTTATGTGTGTTTGGGTTTTTTGCTGGTTTGTCTATCTCAATTGACATTAATGGAGCTTACTAGCAACTTACTTTGGTTCTGTTGTAATGCTTTTCTTAAAATTGCATTATTGGGTTTTGAGAGAATCCAGTTTTTTGTGTGGATCTGTTCATGCTGCGTGTTCCTTGCCATAGCTTATGGCTTCCAGGCAAGCCAAATGAGAATTTTTCATTAGTTATTAGTGTCTTCAGAGATACCAGACAGGGAAGGGGGGAGCTCCTGTTTGCAATACAATTGAAATTTGGGGTTGTGTTGCTCCATGAGGGCAGTTTTTGTCTGAATCCCATCCCCTGGGTGCTACTGAGAACTGCAGAGAACCTGTGAAGTTCCTCCTCTTTATGAGTTCAGAGTTTTGTGGGGTTGGCTTTTAGCAGTGTGGGGGTTGTTTTGTGAAAGATTTTGTCCTGTTCCATTCCGTGCTCCCCTGAATTTTCTAGTGCCTTAACTACAAAACTCATGTTTATTTGATTATCTCTTTCTCATGTGTTTATTTCTCATAAGAATGCAAAGTTGTTCTTAAAACCTTAGTTATTTTTCCTCAGGTTTAACAGCCACAGGATGTGCACCATTAATGTGCATCTCACAGTCATGAATGGCAGCTAAAGAAAGTTTTAGACCATTCTTAGGATTTCTCTGTAAATAAACTACTCTGTTTTGTCATTGTGCCTTCTTTGGCTCTCTTTAATTTATAGGCACTGCTGGTTTTAACAGTCCCGAGAGACTGCAGTGCCCAAACACTTGCTTTGTCAGTTGTTCATAATCTCACAATTTCTAATTTTTGCATAATTCAGAATTACAACGGAATTTGATGTGGACTTGGTTACAGATGATGTGTTCTTCACTATGTCCTTTGGTATTTCTATTAACTTCGTGGAGGTGGTTTGTTTTTTCCCAGGGTAGCAAGTCTTAAGTAGCTGATAAATGATGTGAAGGTGTGTTTCCCATCAGAAGATCTCAAAATGTCTGTTTAGAACTGTGTGTATGGCTGCGATAATGAAGTTAAGTCAGTTACTCAGCAGACTTATTTGCTTATTTGTTTTTCACGCTATTCTAGCCCTCGTTTGGATGATTTATATAACTATAAGGCACAAATTGCTTGCTTACAGAAACAAAAATTCTCGATTGTACTCTGTTAGAACCCTTTTGATCATAGAGAATTGCTTTTGGAAGATTGTCATCTTTTATTTATCATCTACTGCAACTCCTTCAGCGTGGGGAAAGGCAAAATATTAGACAGGAGCGATACAAACCCAAGCTTTCAAGTACTGTTTGTTGACATGCGATGAATGGAGCACATAATTTTTCCTTTCATGACTCACTCTTTCTTCAAAGATGGGGAAGATAAACCCTTTGGAGCTTGCTCCGAAGTGGATGTGTCTTCATCCGCACCGGAGCCTTGTTAAAGGCAGAGAATTGGAGTCAGTAATGCTGGGTTCTGTTTTGTTTTTCCGAGTAGCTGTTGCTGCGATTAGTTGAGCACATAAAACACAAGCTATAATATTGGAGAATAGAAAAATTGCGGTTTTATGCTTGTAGTTCAGCTAAATGTGGGTTCACTTGGCGCAGCCAGGTTGTTTTAAACATTGATACAGGTACATTGAGTGTGTGTGTGCACCTGTACCTAGATCAGAGTGCATTAACCCGTATTGGTGTGTGAATTGTGGGCATTAGATTTAGTTTCCTTTCAGTGGCACTAATAGTCTCTTTGTGATTCTAGTTTAACCATAAGAGCAATTTGCTAAAACAAATAGCTTAATAGTCAAGATATGAGTATTTTCTTAAGCAGATGAATAGTAACTCTTGTTTCCAACAGATGTATTTAACGGGCCCTGAAATAACAGACAGGCACAAGATGCAAAATAAAATAGAAGCTGAGTAAAACAGGTTCACTTTTGAACCTGTGCTGTACCACTTGGTATCACTTACCATTAATGATGTACCATTACAGCAGCCATTAGAATAACAGGAGAGGAAAAGCTAAAATCAGGGGTACAATATTAACCAAAAATATGTAATTCTTTGAGGATTCCTGAGAATATGCTTTTTTTCCCCATTTTAATTGACGAATGCGGGAATGGGAAAATAAGTTGCATATACATTACATCTGATGCTCTTTCATTTTCACACTTCAGCTGATAGGTGGTCCTGAAACTTGTGTTTCTGTACTCTGTTTTCAATCTCTTGGAGCATTTCTCAGGTATCCAAGGCCTTACCAGAACATGCACCCAGACAGCAGCTGCTGTTCAGACAAGAGAATGTTTCTCTACCCAGCGATTTCAAGCAGTTTTTACAAACAATACCTTTACACAGGCATAATTTCAAAATTATTTAATATTAAAATAAAACATACTTTTTAAAAAGGCATTTTAAAGCCAGGATAATTTCCCTAGTTCCACATTTTGTGCTGATTAATATCCATGCAGCACTAAAATTATTTCCACTTTTTCTTTCTTGCATGTTATATCAGTTTATGAACAAATTATTCAATCTCAGAGCAATCAGTTCAATCTCTGTTTCCTCTTGCTGTTTTGCTCTGGTTTATTATAATTAATTAACCTCTTACTGCCCCTTACCAGTGCTGCAGATATTCCTGCTGCCTAAACAAAAAGGAAGAGGACAATTGACTTGTAGACAGGAAAACATTTAGACTTCAATAAATGTTGGGCATTAGCCTCAGTAAAGTCCATTTTGGTAAATGTGGCTGAATGGGAATCTGTTGAGCAAAGGCAAAATTATGTATTTAATGAAAGATTGTTATCTTTCATTCTTCATTGAATTAATTGATTCTGTTAAACTACAGTAAAGCAAAAGATGCAACACGTGGAAAACTTTATTGGATACCTTGTGTTCCTAGATATGAGGCATACTATCTTTTAGATTTTATATATGAAATATATATTCACCCCCCCAAACTTATTTTATATCAAAATAGGCAATTTTGGTTTTGAAAATTGTATCAAATTTGTAAGAAATCCAACAGAAGCAAGAACTTCAGAAACTTCTGTATTTCAACAACAGCGACTGGGATTTTCAGGGTCAGCAGTGAGCTCCTGCTGATGTATTCAAAACAGAAAATTAGATTATTATCTTGGAGAATTGAGGCCTTTCTTAATATTCCAGACTGGGAATGTGATGGCTTCACAATACCCTACAAGATGGTTTAAGGCAGAATTAGTATCCTGTCTGTGTTAAGGAAGAAAAATCAGAGCTAATAAAGGGCCAGAGATTTGGTTTAGATTTAGATTGATAGAAATAGGCACCAATTAGGGCTTAGTGCCACAGGAGGATATAAAAACATGAAGTTCTCAAAAAATGTCTTAGTTCTAGTGAAATGAAAAAGGAAAAAAGCTATTTTGGGCATGAGAAGTGATCATTTACTTTATAGCTGTGTTGGCATAGGTGGCTCTGAGCTGCATCTCAACCCTCTACCCTCAGGGTATTATTGAATACTTCTCCTTCCACTGGTTTTTGGTTTTGTGATTAGTCAACAATCCCTGGGGTAGTTCCCTTGTGCTGTTCAGTGCTTGATGCTAACACGTGCCTTTCATTTCCGATGATGGGGAACCAAGGCTGAGAGAGAAAAGAAATATCAACTGTCATTTTTATGAGAAAAATATGTGATACCCTCGGAGGCATAGCAGTTCATGTATATTTGGGTTGTTTTTACCTTCTTGTGCCACACCTATCATCCAAAAGCTCCCCTATCTGCAAAATAAGGATGTGTCTTATCCGTGGAATGCTGGAGGCTTAGGTGCCTTTTTGTATACATTCTATTCTCTCCTATCCATGAAACGATTTTTTCACACCTGTGCCAGCAGGAGCTGTAGCTGCAGTGATTAAACCTCAGGTTATCTCTTCCCTTGTTCTCATAATGACAAAAATATATATATGCTATCATTTGGATTAAGAGCTGTCCAGAGAGGATCATTAGGCTTAATGTGTTGAATGATTCACCATCAAAAGCAGAGCAAGTCCTCTTCAAAATGGCTCAAAATAGATTTTTGCAATTGATTGGACTCAAAATATTTAAGCGGAAGAGGATTTGCTGCCAGGTCCTCTGGAGCAGACAATTGCCCCTTTGTAAAGACTTTGGGAATTGCTTGTTGTCGTCTTTGTGACCAAAGTGCAATAGATACCAGAAAGAAGAAAAGGCTGAATTTTTGGGACGTAGTGATCTCATCAGTGTCGTTATTGTAAAGCATAAAGGGAGAAATAAATGATGTAAAGTCGTGAATCATCAGAGTTAATAATCTACCTGAGCTCAAGATCTGACACAAAATAATTGTTAGAAACAAGTGAGCCGTGTTGTACTTGACCTTCCTATAGAAGAATCCCCAAGAGTGAAAGACTTTACATGTAGGAATAATTTCAAAGTTCAGGATATCTCCTAGAAATATATAGGTCCCAGTGCAGTCTCTTTTCTCTCTATTTTTTTTTTAAAATTAGTATGTTTAACCATAAAAGTATAATAGGATATGGCTCTTTGGGGAAAGTTCTAACAAGAATAAAAGTGGGGATTTATGTCGCTAAGAATTGTGGTTTGTCTTGATACTGGGAACTCCGTCTCTTCATATTTTTCCCTTTTGTTTTATATCCCTTTATTTTGCAGCATTAAATACTATTATGGTGGCTCCTGAATTGTTATTTTGGCTACACTAGAGTGTAATCCAAACATATACTGACAAGAGAAGCTTTATTAGTAATGGCAAAAAAGGGATAAAGAAGCATTTTTCATGGCAGCAGGGCAGTTTTGCTTCTAGTGCTGCCTACCTGGGTGCGTGTGACTGTCCTTAGCCTTGTTGCATCTTAGAAGACTCAAGCTGTGTGGTTCCTGGACTGTGGAATGGTAGCCCTTAAAATGAAGTCTCCTGGAGATCAGCTTACAGTTTTGATTTCACTGCTTCTCACTTGTTAGGCTTTGAGGTCTTGGTTGGGATTTTGCAAGGAGCTGCAAGCCTGTGGGTTTGTACCACACTATTTAAGGGAGTAATTGAAGTTTGGAAAAGATCTGTTGTGCTGCTGAGGAGGACTGAGGTGCCTTGGCATGAGCTCCGTGCTTGCAAACTGTGCCTCTGTGTTTGGTTTCTTCACTGCTGCCTGCTGGGGTGGATTTGCAGTCCAAACAACACAGCAAAGAGCATGGGAATTGCAGAGATAACAGCAACATGTTCCTCCACAAAGGCTTTGAACCCTCCACCATGAGACATATGCTTTGTTAGAATATGATGCCCTAAGTCTGGCAGAACATGAACGTGTTTGCTTCCTGAGTAATTTGCCCTAAAGACTTCAGGCCATTTGGGCAAACAACAGTAATATTGTTGAAAGGCTCTGGCAGAAAACTTCTCCACTGCTCTCCCTCTGATGGCTACACAGATTGTTGCTTTCTACAGGCATTATTTCCCAGGAATGCCTGTTACTCGAGTTTGGCCACCCTTTCTCCTTGGGTGGTGCCCTGTGTTTTCCAGTAAGTTAATTGTGTATTAAATACCTTGCTCTATCCAGGGATTTGTAGTTTCAGTTTATGTTGGAACCTTGTTTAGATGAATTTTGGTCGAGTCAAGCATTTGGTGGGATTCCTTCTTGCATCCTTTTATTTTGATAACTAAACTAAGAAGTTCTGGCAGTGTGTACACACATTACTACTGTCACATGGTAATGCTTGGGAAGAGTTGAAGAAAATCAGTGTCAGGTAATTATGGGCAGGTGAACCTTGCACGAGCATTTCTGAAACATTTGCCAATTGCTGGCAAAAATGTCAAAAAGGCAAAAGCAACAATTAATGTAACTATTCTGTGCATGTGTCTATCCAGCATGTATCCATGCTTGTTACACATCGCAGCACCTGAGATGCTGGGTGATCCATCCTGGAGCATTCATCAACGAGGAAAAATTATTAAATCTCCCTCATGGTAGTTAACACAATGGAGAACCCATCAATATTATGTACCCATCAATTATCCTTAACGGGGGGCTGGGGAGAGCTTGGTCTCTTGGGTCATAACTGGTGCTGCTGTGAAGGGTAACTGGGTGTGAATCCATTGGCTGCCACGGCCAGCTGCCTGCTAATGTGTGCTGCCCTACTGGCAATGGATTGAAACCCCAAAGACAAAAATGTTGGCTAACTGTTGCAATTCTGTGGGGATCTCTCTGTTTCTGAGGAATTTGGCGCTTAAATTTTCAAATACGTGCCCAGCTCCACTAGGGTTGGATGTACATGGCAGTGTGTTCTGCAGGACTTTGGTACCTACAGACACTTGTCCCCTTTGCCTCCGCTACCTCCAGCTGGTCCTGAAGTGTTTGAAAACTGCCAATTCATTCTCAACTACCTTTTTTTTCTTATTTTGTTTGGTTTTGGTGGTTTGTTTTTGTTTAGTTTGGTTTGATTTGGTTTTGGTGTTTTTTAATTCTGCATTGAGCCTCCTCTGGAATAATGGGTAGATTCCAACACACAATCCTCAAAATTATTTTTATCATGCTAAGTAACTCCAACCTAGAGGGAATGTTCAGTTTTGGTTGGATTTTTGTTATTTTCCTTTGTCTTTTTTTGGTTTGGGGCTCATTTTTTAATCATAACAATTCTAGCTAGAAAATTAACGCCAACCCTAAACCAAAATGACAATAGAAGTCCAAAACAGATCAAACATGACATAGAGAAGAGCAGAAGTAATCTAGCACCATCTGAAATCATACCCGGGGGACATACCAATCCAAAGCAAGCTCATCACACTTATTAGCTACATGAACATTAAATACTATGTGAATCACAGGACTTAAGTGGTCATGAAATCTCTGCTCATCCATTTTGTCTCGGTTTGTAAATATCAAATAGATGTGACTTGAATAAATCATATTTTTGAGTTAGAAACTTGGAAGCCATTAGCAACATTCTGAAATTCAGTGCTTTATGTAAGCACAGCGACACCGAGCACGGTAGGGAAAAAATCAAAACATTGAAAGGCATGCAACTGGGTAACTCAATAACCCGCATGTTACTATAGCATTCCACTCAGTGGGACTTTAACTTTCCGAGCTGGGCCGGCTGGCTCCGTGCTGGAGAGCCGTCCCCCAGCCCACCCCACGCCATTGACATGCATAGCTGGCCTGGTAGGTGTAAAAATAGCCGGGCAGCGCCCGAATTGGAAATGGTCACCGACTGCTGCCCGCAGTTGCTGGGGTTTCGTGTTCTCCGGGACACGGGACGGCTCGGGGAAAGGAGCCTGGGACCGGTGGCCGGGGAAGGGAGCGCAGGCGGGATCCTCCTCCGGGCCGGTCACCTGTCCTTCGGCAGCGCTGGGCACCCTCTGCGGTGCAAGGGCGATCCCCCTGGTCGGACTCAGCAGGAGAACTGATATGGGCAATGCACCAATTTGCCATGCTTGTCATTCAGAGAAGGGCTTAAGGACGCAAGGGAACATACAGGATTTGGATAAAACTCCTGATTATTATGGATACAACAGTGAAGAAAGTAAAGAGCCTGAAGCCCTGGTAAGTTTTGGCTGAAGAAAACAGGAATCACAGGGAAAAATTCAGATGAGGGTTGTGCATGTTCAATTTGAAAAGGATCTTTTTGCTTAGAACCTTACTGCACAGCTTGAAATACTGAGGGATCTGCTAAACATGTCCATGCCGAAGCTTTGCTTTGCTGTCACGACTGTGATTAAAAAGCAGCTGTCACTAAGCTGTGCAGTGGCTTCAAAGCATTGTCAGCTACCAGAAGGTTTGGTATGTGGAGGGAGAACCCTGTGGGAGAAACAAGCCCTTCAATGAATGGATGTTATCCAGTTATGCTGGTTTACACGACTGCTAGGAATGATCCTGTATTGATAATTTTCCAAACTTGAACTCAGTAACTTGCTTTTAAGCTGTTGTCTGCCCGGTACATGATATTGTTTCCTGTGTTTTGCAGTCGAGACAGAGCCCCACAGACCCTAATGCAGATGTGGGTTACAGTGAGCGGGACAAGCACGGGGGTCATGCTTATGGCAGTAATGCCAGCATTTGCTCTGCAAACCACAGGAGAATCATTGGATGTGAATACTTGTGTAGTGTCTATGGCAAATTAAGTGTCTCTTTTCTCTTTTTTCCGTTATTTCTAATTCTGTTTGAGAAATTCATTAAGTGGTTATTTCATTCAAAATTGGCAATGAAAGTATGTTGTGTCAAAGCTTCTGGCAGAACAGGAAGATCAGTAAACCTTCAATGTCAGTATATCCAAATATTATGTTCTCTACTATTGATCTATAATAAAATTGCTCTCAGTTCGACATGATGCTTTGCACATGCCTGAGTTACTGCAGTGCAGTGTAGAAGCGTAGGTGAGCTGAGTTCCAGTGTTCATGGGGGAAGAGGAGACCCGAGATGCTCCCAGCAGCCGCTCGCAGGGAGTGTTCTTCATTGTCATAGAAAACACTTTTGATGCTCTCTTGGTTTTCTGGTAGGACATTTTTTTGGCTGGATTATTCTGACAAGTTTTGTGTTGTACTTCACTGACAACACAGCTGGACCTGTTCTTCATAGGATCAGAAAATGGTTTGAATTGGAAGGAACCTTAAAGATCATCTAGTTCCAAACCCTCTGAGATTAAACTTTCCTCAAGCTAAAATGTGAAAGTGACCTATTTCTTTGAGCTACAGATAGGTTTTTTGCCTCGCACAATTGAATTAACAAATAAATTTCAGCGTTTGTGATGGGAAACACGCCGTCAGGGGGAGGGACAGTGAACTTCCTGGAGCTGTGGGGGAGGACAGGCCTGCTTCCCAACCCAGGGTGGGTTTCACTGGGCATTAGAGGATGTCCCTTCAGGTGGTTTCCCTGAAGCTGTTAGCAAAACGATGGAAGTCCCCTGGCACACAAGCAATCTCTGAAACAGTTCTCCCGGCATGTACGGTCTCCGAGCTGCCCTTCGGCATAGGGTCAGGCCTTGAGGAGCCAGGAGTGATCAGCATGTGATCTTTGAGGTTTCTTTTCCTTTTTATTTTTCTGGATACTTTTCATTCAACCTACGTAGTTTTTCATAGCAGGCAGAGATGAGGCACTTTGATAATGTCTTTGATGTGTTTAATCGTAAGATCTTGGCTTTATATGACCCTGGTAGGGACTGGCCAAGTTTCTTTAGAATGTCTGTCTTGATTCAGATGTTACAATGCTTGAGGGATTACAAAAGAAAATTCCTGTATTTTCCTAAGAGGGTTTGCAGTCTTTCATCTTACTTAGGATTCCATACAAAAAAAAAGTTAAAAGAAAAAGAGATGTCTGTAAATTAGAAATGTTGGCAAAGTCTTGTCCTGAAGGGCGAAATTGTATATATCTATTTTTTTCCCCTAAACTGGAATATGGTATTCAGCACAATGCCCTGTTATCTATACATTCCCTCTACTTTTATATAACTGTAGCCATGCTTCCTGTCTTGGCTCATTAAATAGAGTTGCCACATCAAGCTGAATAGGATGACTCCAGGAGTCTTGTACCGGATACAAGGTTCAGAACAATTCAGCTGATATTCAGCCAACTCAGATGGCAAAATTGCTTTGCTAATCTAATTTTTTCTAAACTAAGAGTCAAGTGCAATCTGCTGCTTCAGGACCAGGTATTTCCAACTGCCTAGGACAGATTGCTCTGGCTTTCAGGACAGGATTGTTCCAGACTGCTGCTGCAGCATTCGTAGGAGTTCTCCCTCCCTGCTCAAGGCAGTGGATTTGACAGTGTGAACTTTTACATGATTGTTGCTTTTCTACAGGTAAAGTTAGGTGAAACTGCTTCCTCTCTCTACTGCTCAGAGCTGAATAGTTGAAGATTTAGGCCCAGGATTACAAGATTTTTCATTTACTTCTTCAGTGTTCATTTTACCTTTCTGTACAAGTAAGATCTCTACGATGAGTCTTGCTGAGTTAAAAACTGCTGTAACACCCATTTGTTTGCATCTATTTTAATCCATCTCAAACCAACATGAAATCATTTTTTTTCTGTTTATGGCAGCAGTAAATTTGAATCAATGTGCGATCGGTTAATGGTGTTTAGGTGAGTAAAGCAGTTTGATCCTTTAGCACGGGTGGTTTCAGCACATTTCTTTTATTAGGAAATGTCACTCTGACCATAGGGAATGAAAAATTGAGAGTGATGGAATTATCTGTCAACAGTCTGTCATAGACTTCACTTACAGCCTAGACTTCTGTTAAGCCTGGTTATTATCCTGCTAGATACCTTTGGAATGGCATCCTAATTCTTTCTAGAGGTGTTCTAGCATTATTACCTCTATTTAGGAACATCATCAGTAATGGAAACTTGCCATGGAAACCATTTAGATGCCTGCCAAGTTCTCCAGTTGTTACCAACATTGCAACATCCCAATATATGGTATCCAGAGGATCCTAAATATTTTTCCTTCCTTTAATATTATTCAGTTCCTGTAGAGGAAATCTTGGTTCCATATCGGTATTTAAGAGACTTCAGTAAATGTGTGTGTCAAGTAGGAGAACCAAGACTAACCATGTGACCCTTTTGAATGACTCCCAAATCGTAACTGTTTCAGGAAATGACTAAATGATTCTTTCTCTCAAGTTCCAGAACAAGAAATAGTCCCATTAAACAACAGGATTATACATTTCTAGTTTTCTAGAGTAATGAAGATTTTTCTAGATTTTAGGATTACTCAGACTATGGTAAGATCTTTTATTCTTGAAACCCAAATCTTTTGGGGTTTGGTTTGTTGTTTTTCAGTTGATTGCTTGGGGTTGTGTTTTTTTTTCCTTTTCTCCTTTCTTCTTTTTTGAATACCCAGGTTATGTTTTCCAGGTATATTTGATATTCTGTTTTTTAGACAATTCAGACTCTGACACATTGTTTCCAAGCTGGGATTTATACCAAAAAGTTTGTTTTTGAGAACATGAATAGCCCAGGGGAATGGTGGGGATTACACATGCCTGAAGTTCAGCTAGTGCTGATGTGCTGTCCTGGATTAGAACCCTGATAATTGATGTTGCTTTATATTTTAAAATCAGTATGGATTAAAATAACTTATATTATTTCAAATACTGTCCTTGGAAGGAACGTGCAGCTGGGGAAAAGACTTTCATTCTATTCTTTTTCATAGGAAACTATGCAGTTTTGCCTCAGTTCTCACAAATCCTTCATTGACACAGTACAATCAGCAGCCAGGCCAGTATGGCAAGTTAATGAACGGAGTGGGAGGACTCCTACGGATGTCTGAGGCAGCTAGGGATCATAAAAGGTTTATAGAAGGCATTTGCTTCTTGGCTCAAGGAAGGGTTGATTTTACATTAGTTTTCTCTTCCTGTTTTGCTGCTACTGTATTTGCCAATATTGGCCCAAATTCAGGAACACAGTTAAGCATGTATTTAAACCCTCCCTTTAGCAAATAACTTAAATCTGTTTAGTTTGAGATCAATTAGACCTAAAAATGTGGCAAAAATTAAGCATAGTTTAAAGTGGTGTGCCAAAATAGCCCTTAATTCTTCTCCTGGTTAAAAACAAAGCCAAACTAATCAGGCATTTGTGCATTCCAGGGGAGAGAAAAGAGTAGCTGGATGGGTGGCTGGTATCCTCCAAGGTCTGCATGTTCCAGGAGTTGGCAAAAGAGTCAAAGATGTTGAAATATAACAACCAGCATAAAATGAAAGCCATCCCTTATGAATAATTGAGATTTTTCCCATCAATATCAAAAGATGGAATAGGTGAAACCTGGCTTTTCCGTTAGTAAAAATTAGAAGTGTCCATCAGCATTAATAATGGTTGACTTGTGTCTGTTTGGAGCTGTTTTGTAGCAGGAACTGGTGTTCAAGTAAAGCTGTTACCTGGGCAATTTTCTTCTCCTTTTGTTGCTCAAATATATGTTTGTTGGGATAGTGTAGCAGCAATAAAAAACTTCCTAAATTTCAAATGCATCTTTCTGAGAACAGTCTCAGAAAGGTATTAAACTACCACGAAACTGTTTTCTGAAAATACTGAAATTACTGGAAGAAGACTTTCAGTTGCAATTAATGAAAATTTGTTGGAATTATAATATATTTGCTATTTATAATGTGCATAAATCATACATCACTCATAAATAAAATAGTTTTACGTCCTGAGCTGCTTTTTTGCTACGGTTCTTTCCATCTCCAGTCATACCGATGAAATTCATTTCTTGAGGACACTCTAAATCTTGAATCTTGCTACACGCTGGATCTCCTTTGGGTTGCAGCTTCTTTGTCTGACACAAGAAAGCTTTTACCAATATATATAATAAATGCAAACAACATTACTCTTCCCACCTGCTTTGGCACTGCGTAATGTGGGCTCCTACACATCCCTTAGCAGATCTAATGAGAGAATATTCATTTTGAGGAACACAGGATAAACTGAAAGGGCCGCTTTGGAATCCAGTCAATGCTATCCCAGGTTTCTGGGAATCATTTTCTTTGTTTAAAAATGTGTGAATTGGTTTTGATTTGAAATCAATGATTGTTTTAATCTTGGGTCATATGCAGAGTGTAGCACAAAAGCTTTTTCTCTTTTTGTACCTATTTCACCATCTTGTTATTATAAAATATTTTTTGCTGAAAATATCAATAGTCTTTGTGCCACAGTGTGGGCCCATGTCCACACTGTCTGCAATAGCGTGGTGAGGGCAACTCGAGCCACAGCTCCAGTTCAGTGCCAGTAAAAGCAGTTCCAGCTTTTCCATCTCCCTCATGATGTTCTACGATTAATTGGCCTAAGTACTCAAAGCATCTTAAATTATTCAGGTTCATAATATATACTTAGAAGAATATTTTTATTTTTCTGATTTATAACCATCAATATCAACCTAGAGAGACAGACCTCTGAGATTAAAAAGAATTAATTACTAGATGCTATCAGCTCCATCTTGGCAGAGAATATTTAACTTGCTAGTGATCTCTTCTCTCTGAAAGCTTATCTTCATCTTCACACCTCACAAATCCCGAGATTCTGCTTGTCTTAACAAATGTAAGTTTGTTGTGAGGTCAGTTGTGTCTTTTTCCTGGATAAGAACTTGCTATAGATTATGAGAACGAGATGTTGGTTTAGTGAAAGCTGCTATTCTAGAACTGTGTGCTTTTCGGTTCAACTATTCGTGAACAAATTCTGTACAACCAAAGGTACGTGGCAGGATGAATCACATCTTAAATGCCTGTACATACTCGAATGGGAAAAGCTGAGTGATAAAAATGCTTGTTTTGAAGTTGAAATAAGAAAATTGGGGTCATTGTTTATCCAGGAATTTAGATACTGAAATTCTTTAAGATCTGTGATTGAATCTGTCTTCCTTCATTGCTTCCAGTAAATGAATGGGATGAAAACATACATTTTTACGGGCAAAGGAAGTGGCTTTGAAAGCAAAACACTGTTGTATTTCTTTTCTTTCAGAAGACGAATGTTATTTCGTAAAGGGCTGGGAAAATATGTTTCCATTATAGCTGTTATTATCTCATTTAAGTCATTTATTGGTGTTAGATTACTGAGCCCGTGCCATTGCAAGTGGAAGCTCACATTATGGCATGTATATCGGAACTGCTCTGCTCTGGGAGTTTAATTAAAAGCAAAACAAAAAAAAAATTCTTTGCCTCTTTGCAGTCACTGCTGCATCTTCTAGTGTGATGCCCTTTGGAGATCAGCACTTTCAGTTCAATAAAAAATAATTCAGTGTACAGTAGATAAAACTTGAGCCACTGATAACTTGCTGACAACTTTTAGAGAAAGTATTCCACGAGGAAAAGCATTATATGTGAATTCCCATCTTTTACATCTCAATGCCGGTATGGAAGAGGCTTCCATAATGGGCAAAAATCCGTATGTGACAAGTGAGTTGGGTAATGGTAACACCTGGTCTGTGCCACTTTTAGAGTTGCACCCAATTAAATGATGGCTGGTTGGAACAGATGGTTCCTGAAAGCAGAGAATAACCAAGCCAACTGGGACAAAATTTAGTGGTTGTCTCAAGGGTAGGAGCTTAAACTGACACTTTAGAAAGCAAGGAATTAAAAAAAAATAATTAATGGTATGGGTTTGCATACCTGTCATTTTTCCCCTTTGCATCTTTAAGGACTGAATTACATCAAGAAACCATGAAAGCTTGAGCTCAGGAGATGCAAATTTCCTTCTGAAAATTCTGGAGCTGAATTCTCAACTCCAGGCGTTCCCTGAATATATTAACATGATGAGCCACCAGTCAATTAAGAGCTTCTTAATGAAGAAGAGTTCACAAGTCATCAGCATTTTGCTAATTATAGAAACAGCTGTTGGACAAACACTGCCTCACAACTCCAGAGTTTGTAAATGGCATTAACGCTGCCATATTGACTAATTGTGGCTTAGTGCTGATTTTACCTGCAATGATAATACAGGATTCACTTTAGCATTGAAGGTTTTATAACTAAAAATGATTTGGGGTTTTTGATTTGTGTAAAGCAGGTTTTTCTCACATCCTGCTCGGGGACAACAGCTTCAAAAGTTGTAGCTAAATAAATTTTTCTCCATAAAATCAAAGCAGTCCATCCTAGATTCCATGCTTGAAAGGTAAGTCTGAAAGGGTTACTACTACTCAGATACACATTTTAATACACATAAAACCAAATAGGTTAAATTAAGGTGTAAACATACTATTTGGTTATTAGAATTGAGTATTGAATTCTCTTTTTGTCATCATTTCATTAACAAACTGTATTTAATGGATGAGAAATTTTCAGGAGCCCTTGGTGCTGCACTGTGTTCTCTCACAGAGATATTTGTGATTATGGACAGAGTGTGGTCATTCAACTTATTTGGAGGGGAAAAAACTCAAATCCAACCTGCAGGAATAGTTGTTCTAAAGGCACGATTTAAACAAATATTTGGATGGTTTGAATGAAAGCTGTCCTTTGAAAACTTCAGCCTCCTACTCCCCCAATCTTTTCTTCTTATGCATGAAGCTCGTTTTCACCACCAAATTTGAATATTTGGAGAAATTCTTATGGGTTTGGTACAGCACATGATTTCAACATTTATTTTTGCACTTCTCTCTAAAATGCCTTTGAGAAACAGGCACGTGCTGTGTGCGAGAAGTGATGTTGTACTTTATGGGACAGGAAGGGCAAATGGAGTGGGGACAGAGGAACCAGGAGAGAAGGTTTCTGACTGTTTGATTAAAATACTAATTTTCATATATGATTTAATTACTGAGATTCTCTGAGATATATGTTTCAAATTCAGGCTAAATTCCAGCATTGTAATTGGCAAGAAAGATGTAGAATCCACAGTCATATAGTCACTTCATAATTTCTTGTATTTTCTTCTGCAATGTCTGACACCTAGGGCCTCACCACCCCCACAGGGAACAATCTCATTCTGATATCCTGCCTAAATCTATAGCATGTACTGGAATTGCCACTGAAACATAATTTTTTAGAAAAAGTAGTTACCAAGGACTTGTAGTGCTCTGTCACTGTATGTGTATTGAGAACAGTGCATTAGAAAAAGCTGGTTAAATCCGTAGATGGTGAATTCATCCCATCCTATAAAATACCAGCTCAGTTATTCTTCAATCCTTCATGCCATGTTCTAATACCATGTTTATAACTTATTGATTCTATTGCCTGGCCTTAGTGGCTGCATATACACAATGTGATCCTTAATTCTGCCTGACTGAGCTGGATGGTGGGCAGAGCTGCCAGCTGAGACTTTGCACATTAACATGTCAGCTCTGGGGCTTCCCAAATTACAGGGCTCTCATGTTCTCATGCTCTCGTGGTGCTGCTTAAGGCAAACTCTTCTGTAAACCTTTCCTCACTCGTGGAGTGTTTGCTTTTGAGCATGATCTGCTTATGGGTGTAAAACTCCTGAGAAAACCCCTCAGGGGTGTGTGCCTAGGAAGAGGGGATGTGATAAGTACCATATGGTACAAAGGACTCTGGCTCTGTGTTTTTGTCTTCTTTCTTGTAAAGGAACTGTCTTCAAATGACAGTTTGTTGACAGTTTGTCTTCAGCAGTCGCCAAACTATAAAGACCAATATGGCAGTTTGCCTTTACTGAGAAACACTATGGGGGGGCTGTGAGGGGATGTGAGCGGGCATAAGGGGCTATGAGGGATGTGAGGGGCTATGAGGGATGTGAGGGGCTATGAGGGATGTGAGGGGCTAATGAGGGATGTGAGGGGGCATGAGGGGCTGTGAGGGGATGTGAAGGGGCATGAGGGGCTGTGAGGGATATGAGGGGCTAATGACGGATGTGAGGGGGNTCTCATTCTGATATCCTGCCTAAATCTATAGCATGTACTGGAATTGCCACTGAAACATAATTTTTTAGAAAAAGTAGTTACCAAGGACTTGTAGTGCTCTGTCACTGTATGTGTATTGAGAACAGTGCATTAGAAAAAGCTGGTTAAATCCGTAGATGGTGAATTCATCCCATCCTATAAAATACCAGCTCAGTTATTCTTCAATCCTTCATGCCATGTTCTAATACCATGTTTATAACTTATTGATTCTATTGCCTGGCCTTAGTGGCTGCATATACACAATGTGATCCTTAATTCTGCCTGACTGAGCTGGATGGTGGGCAGAGCTGCCAGCTGAGACTTTGCACATTAACATGTCAGCTCTGGGGCTTCCCAAATTACAGGGCTCTCATGTTCTCATGCTCTCGTGGTGCTGCTTAAGGCAAACTCTTCTGTAAACCTTTCCTCACTCGTGGAGTGTTTGCTTTTGAGCATGATCTGCTTATGGGTGTAAAACTCCTGAGAAAACCCCTCAGGGGTGTGTGCCTAGGAAGAGGGGATGTGATAACTACCATATGGTACAAAGGACTCTGGCTCTGTGTTTTTGTCTTCTTTCTTGTAAAGGAACTGTCTTCAAATGACAGTTTGTTGACAGTTTGTCTTCAGCAGTCGCCAAACTATAAAGACCAATATGGCAGTTTGCCTTTACTGAGAAACACTATGGGGGGGCTGTGAGGGGATGTGAGCGGGCATAAGGGGCTATGAGGGATGTGAGGGGCTATGAGGGATGTGAGGGGCTA
>VZRJ01004413.1:208873-256530 GCA_013397565.1 Ptilonorhynchus violaceus
GTGAGGGGCCGTGAGGGGCTCTGAGGGATATGAGGGCTATGAGGGGCTATGAGGGATGTGGGGAGCTGTGAGAGGCTGTGAGGGCTATGGGGCTGTGATGGCTATTAGGGTTTTGAGGGGCGGTGGGGGGCTGTTAGGCCTCTGAGGGTGTTGAGGGCTATAGGGGCTGTGAGGCGCTGTGGGGTGTGTGAGGGTTCTGAGGGGCCTGTGAGTGCTGTGAGGAGCTGTATAAGAAAATATTTCAAGAGATTACTGAATCCAGTGGAAAAGCCCACAGATCCAACTTCATTGTTTTCTGGCACGGTAAGACTACAGAAAGCTGCTGCTGTTGTTTACTGAGGGGATTTTGTCAAAATGAATTTGAATTTGTGATGTGCTAAAGTGAGTAAATGTCTGAGACAGTAGTGCTGACAAAAATGCTTTTTAAAGACATTAAAAGAATGGGGAAAAGGACAAACTAGTGACGACCTACTGAAAAATTAGATTTGACAAACTAGGAAAGAAAATAGGTTTGAGTACTTGCAACCTCTAAGACTTCTAAGTTTTGTAACGTGGTGCTGAATCTTTTAAATATGTCCTGGAACCAGTCTCTGGTATTTGTATGGGAATATACATATGAAGCATCTGAGTTGCTGAATTACTCTTTATGTAGACAAGAAGTTCATATTCTACATTGTGATTGATATTCAGGTGTGTGGAAAGTGTCTTGAAGTGAGTTGTGTTATACACTGCAGTAATTTGATTTTGAAGTAACAAAATTATGGATCAAGGGAATGAGAATCTACTTGAAAGCACTGCTTGTGTCTTCTCAGCCAAAAAAAAATGGAGTATACTTGTGTGGGTTTAGCTACAATCTGAGCTTCCAGCAATAATGGAGATGTCAGCATTTTTAGCCTTTTATGTTATTCTGTGTGAAAGAAAAACAAGCAATGATTGATTCATCCCTAAGAAATCAGAAGCTGTAGATGGTCATTTGTTGCATCATTCTTTCTTAACCTTTTAAAAGTATAAACCAGATGATTGTAGTTTTGGCATGGTAAATTAGTAGTAATAAAGCATGAAAAACATGGGAAAAAGAAGGTAAAATATGTGTACTATTGAGGGCAAAGATGCTTTTCCCAGTCTGGATTTACCCCTCATGCACTCAGATATTTGTTCTATAATGTTTTTAGCAAGACAGCTGATTTTTTTGAAGAACATTTAAACATTAAAATATAATTTTGTGTATTTATGTGCACATCCTTATCCCAGAAAAGGGTGCAGTGTCAGCAGCTATCCTTCAGTCTTCAAAGAAAACTTTCAGGTACCTGTCAAAATCTGCACTGGCATCAAACCTTATCCAAACGCTCCCCTGACTGAGGCCTGCAGCTATCCAAAGGTTCTGTCACTGTACATTCCTGCATTGCCTTCCCTTTCCCCCTGCTGCATGTTTAGAAAGATGGTCTGTTTTCCTAACAGTAAAAGATGTGGAAAATGTGCCGAAGCTTGCTGAAAGGAATTTAAAAGGGAATATTTTTGTCTTGGCATGTAGCACAGTTGTAAGAAGGATCATTTTGATGACATCCATCTGTTGCAGATTAAAATAGGTTGGAATCGGGGATTGTGAAGTGAGTTAGTGCAGCATGATAAGTAGGGTGGCTGAAATAAATGCACTGGAAGGGATTGGGCAACTGAAACAAGTGGCTGAAAGTGGGAGGCTTTTAGGATATTCTCATGATATGAGAGTGGTTCTGGCCAGCGTTTGTGACAGGGAGGTGGAATTAGCTGAGAACACGCTCGGCCGGAGGCGTTCAGCGGAACGGCGAGTCCCAGTCGGATGGAGGGCGGGCTGTCCTCTACCTCTGTGCTCACACCCCCACGGGCAGGCTCTCGTGGTTATTTACCTGCTCCTTGCAACTCACTCCCACTCGGTTTGTTTAACTAGGGGAATTGTTGCTGTCTGTGTACACGTTCCCAAATGCTTATTCTGGGTAATCATTGCTTCTGTTACATGACTTGGGTTTGTCTCCTGGTCTCAGGTGTCCAGGTAGCCAGTTTACCTGTGTGGGGGAACATCAAAATCTGTGCTGGTTTCAAACAGCCAACGTAATTTCGTGTCACAATCACAAAGGCGAGAGGGCTGAGGCATTTCACGCTCCATTGCTTAACAGTACATCCCACAACCTGGCTGAAAAATGAAAACATGTTTTTACAGGTTCTTTAAACCCTTTTTTAATGTATGAGTGCAGGCAGTTTAGGGGTGGCAATGTTTACAACGTGATCCTGGATTATTTAGATACTCATCCTTGAGTACTTCATCCGCTTTGTTCTAAGGTTAGCTACGCTTGCAGTGCTGCCCACTTTGAATATATACATCTAAAAATAATATATCTAAATCTGTAAATAACATCCATACACATCTATAAATAACATATAAAATATAGAAGTAATATAAAAAATTATACCTAAATAATATACAAAGCTATAAATAACATACAAATCTATAAAAAACATATATAAAGTATATAAACAATATATTAAATTATATATATGTGTGTGTGTATATATATATAAAATAATTATCCAGAAAACTATGGTTAGCAACTTGATGCATTAATTTTTCTCTTGTTGACAATATCAGTTACTATGATTTATGCTTGTTTTGTAATTTTTTTTTTAGTTCTTGCTTGATTGTGAATGTCAGCAATTATTGCTCTATTTTGCTCACTCTGACAGGTCGGCAGTTCTTTTGTGCCATTATTGCCTAATTTAAATATGCTAATTAATGCAGATAGAATGCAAAGGCAGTTACTTGACAGTTTTATTCTCCTGCACCGTAAAATTTGGAAGCCTTTCACCACTGATGAAGTTCTGCTCTCGTTTAAGCAGGAGCTAATTGGAGAATTTTATTTTCTTCTCTTTTTACAGTCTGACAGCAATGCAAGCTTCCTCCGAGCTGCCAGAGCTGGCAATTTGGACAAAGTAGTGGAATACCTGAAAAGTGGAATAGACATTAACACCTGTAATCAGGTAAGATGTTTGAAGGACAAGAGTGAATTGCAAGAAACCTTGCCATCAAAATCTGGTTTTTCCGGGCTGGATTCCTTCATACTGATGTTTTGATTCACCTCAAGCCATGTTTTCAGTCTTGCTCTTCAGTGGTCTCTTGTAAATATATTTTTGTTAATATTCAGTGTATTACGTTTAAGGTCTGTAGCAGGGGGACATTTTGAGGGTCATTGAATCAAATCCAATTCAATGCAAATGCTCGCATTTTGAAAGAGCGCTGGGCAGTCTGGGCATTATAGAAATGCTGTCTATCTCTTTATCGCACTGAATGTGGCATGCTCAGCCCATGGATTTCCTTAGCGATCCCACGTGAGGCACCTGATCCCTTGTGAGCTCAGGTGTGGGAGTCTGAGGGTTCCCTTGCTGTTTGTGTAAGATCTCAGAGGGTAAGTAAGCATCTGAGTGGGTGTACTTGTAGCTGCCCAGATAACTCATGTCCGAGTGGATTAGAATCTTGGCAATGACGTTCTGGTTACCCCCAGGTGGTTAAAGGGTAGCTGTGGGCTTTCACCTTGTTTCGGGAAACTAAATGTGTTTTTATCACTGGTCAATAAAACCTATAACGTAAAAGGTACTTACACCTTGTGTTTAACATACTATCTCTCGTCTCAGGGAAGTTATTACTGCTGTAAAAATACACTGTTAAAGTTTCACCATTGATGGGGCTGTAATGTGATGGAATGTTTTGGCTTGGCTCTTTTGTAGGTCTGTCATATAAATCCAATTACTTTGGCTTCATAGCTTAGGGACCTACATTTGCAACGTTTATTTAAGTGACTAGAACCATCAAATTTAATAAGACTCTAACTGTGACTTAAAATAAATATGGTAATGAGTGTCTGCATCGGTTCTGAAAAGTGTCTTGGCATTCTAGTGAAATCAGTGCAGTGTCTTTGATGGGGAATTTGACAGCTCAGGCTTTATGGCGTCCAGCTTTCCTCTAACTCTTGGCCAGATTTGATCAAAGTGACCACTAACTGGACAATGTCTATGCCATTTGGATAAAAACCCAGAATTGTGGCCACTATTTCTTTTGGAAAAAAAGAGCAAATAGGAGAATGAGAAATGAAATTATCTAAAATATTTGGAGACATCACCTTCCTTGCTGAAGGATAGCTGCAGATGATTAAAGTAGGCACGTGTCAAATGGAAGTTGGGGCACAGGAATGAGAGCAGATCTGTTGGCTGTGCCAAGGAATTTAATGATGAGGAGGATAAGAGCTGGGGCTTTTCTTGTTCTGTCTTTTGAAAACGTACAGAAAGATTCCTGTCTTACCGTCTAGGAGAAAGTTTCTGTTAAAAGACTGACTGTCAAGGAAAAACTTGCCGAGTTATATGGGACATGACCTGTCAAACTTCAGTTTCCCCAGTTAGGAGAGAATAAATCTAGACTCAAGTTCTCATGTTCAAATAGATCCAGCAAATTTTCCATCTTTATTATAAGTACCAATATTAGCAAAGAGAGTCACCCCCAGGACAGAGCACAGTTAATATGATAATAACTTAGGAACATTACAACGTTTTGTTCCTAGTGTTCATATTCTCTGACTGATTATGGGAGGAATACGACAAAGGTTGCTGCAGATTTATCTTCTGTGGAAAGTGCTTCCTGCCTGCAGCTGGTGGCAAAGCTCCTCTTGCACTGTGTGTGTGAGATCAGAGCCTTCACCATCCACTGAGCACAACCAGACACTTCAGCTTCTTGCAGACTCCAATTCTGGTGCTTATAAAATTGTTTACAGACATTTTTGGTAACTGAGACCCTCAGTGCTTCCACCGATTAGGCACCACTGGTCTGTTTTAAATTTTATGGGAAATGGAAGCAGACTCCCTCTGCTAGAGGTCAGGAAATATTGAGTAAGCCATGGCAGCTGCTGCTGCAGCCTTTGAGTTATTCCTCCTCCTTCGCTTCTTCCTGGGGGTTTGACAGAGGTGTCCATGTGGTTGTGTTCCAGCTGTCTAAGGGGAGAAGCAAACACAGTCTGTGCAAAATGCAGGGGTGTATTTTATTTTTAAGAGTGAGATATCTCAATGCTCTCTTAAAAATGAAGCCTTGTATGTGCAGGATATTTTTTCTCAGTATGATGCTATTTTTAGACTAGATTCCATCTGAGAAAACCATACATAATGTTAAGTATAAGCTTTCCCTGAATGGAGAGAACACCAGGAGATTCTTTCTTCAGTTTCAATGTTTTTTTCTCAGATCCTGAGTTTTCGGAGAGATCTGTTTTTATAGATAATGAAAGTATTTTCCCAATGTAACTGTTGCCAAAATATGATGGAGCTTAATGTTTCTGGATATATTGAAGACAGGGAGTAGCTACTTATACAGTTATGAAGTTAATAATTAGATATTACTTAAATGTGCTTTGTTGAATTCTATCTTCATAACAAGTTCGATTATTATGGAATTGCTTACTTTAATCTGAATTCAAGCACCATAGTTTATTCTGAAAATCACAAATCAATTCTGTTTATTTCTGGAGAGAGTTAGAAATGTCAGGGGACAAAATTCCCCTGTTTTAAGAACAGACCCTTCAAAAGACCCAATTCGTAGTATTTTTTAGGATGGATGACCAGTAGTCATTGGAAATCTCTGATTCCTTTAAAGCTGTTTTTCTTATGCTACAAATGTAACTTTCTAGGATGTGGTTATTGTTTCTAGTTAATGTAGCAAGAGAAAACAACTGGCTTCTGCATCACGTTCAAAATGTTGCCTAGCAAAACAAACTTTAATCTTACACTGTGCATTTGTGCAGCCCAAGGTTACAGCAGGAGTTAGACCCCAAAATCTGACTATTGTAAGTGTTCATCCAGCTGCCTGCTGAGTTTTGAAACAGAATTGGTGATCCAAAGGAAACATCAAGTAACATTGCTCCGTCTTGTCTTTGGAGACCTGTCAGTTTTCAGGGTGATAGTCACTTTCTTGGAAGGAAAAATGCAGTGGGTATTGGCATTTGCTTTGAAGAAATCTTCATTCCCCTTTGAAGTCTAATGCCTTGAATAGAACAGGATTCAAATATTAGGTGATTTTGGGGGCCTGTAACTCCAGGGCTCTTTAATTTTATGTCAGTTTGGCTTTTGCTCTCGTTTTGTTGGCTTCCTTTTAATTTGATTGGTGTGTCTGTTCCTTCAGTGATGGTGAGACAGAGCAGCAGCTGTTAATTACTCCCTGCCTACTCCAAATGGAAAGGCACTGCCTCTCCCAGCAGTGCCAACTGCAGCCTGAAGTAGCACAGTAGCATAATGAGATCAGCAGCATCACATTTGATGTCACTCAGTAGGTTAATTCAGTTTCTTGAGTTCCTAGACTATAAAGCAACATAAAGGGAGAATTTTCATAACCTGATAAAATTTGTCCTTTTTTTCAGCCGTTCACATAATTTCTTTGTGATATTTTCAGGAAAAACTTCAGCAAGCCATGCCCAGCTTTCTAATGTGCCCTATCTTCCTTGAAAAAAAGGTTACCACATGCGCTTTTTACTTCCCCAAGAGATATTATTCAGAGGAGAGACTTTGCAGAGGCATCTATTAAAGAGACAGAGAAAAGTGTTTGACTTTACCAAAGACTATGATACTGCTTTTTAGTTTCTGCCTCTGCTGGCAAAAGGAGTTAGCACCACCATGCCGAGTTAGTCACAAAAGCTTTTTAATTTTCATTGTGTTTTTAAGTTATGCTTTGCTGTTGGACTGCTATCATAGATTTTTTTCCCCACTTCCTTGAAACACTTTCTTTCCCCCATCTCTTATGTTTTTACCTTCCTTATCATCCTCCCTAAGTCTCACCAGCAGAAGGTGAGTCAAGCTTTCTAGGAAGGACTGCCAGGTTATTGTCTGTACCTGTCACAGCTGAGCTTAGAGGGGAGGGTGCAAAAGCCCACAGAGCACTGTCTTTGCTGATTTAAAATGTCCTTTGAACTACAGGTTGATCTGATGTTCTGCCAAGACATTGCTTTTCCACGGTGTCGGTTTGCTTTGGCACAACAGGGTTAGGCAGCAATAGGAGAAGCTGTTGGATCTGGGTGATGTCCCAAAAGGAGTAAATGGCACAGCAGGATTGATGCTGAACCAGGCATTGATGAACAAATTTCCATTCCATGAGCTTCACTCCATGATGCAACTGAAAACAACTGAGGCAGAGGTAGCATGGACTTCCTCCGGTGGTTTCCAGAAAAGAGCAGTGACAATACCTGTCTTACAGGGGAAAAACGACTGGCTTTGGACTGGCTTAAAAAAGGCTGGTGATTTTTAGGATGTCCAAGAAATCCAGTGTGCTGAAAATACCTATGGTGGCACTATAGTAAATGCTGTGAGCTGTCAGAGAGATGTGAACAAGTTTGTAGCACTCCATGGGATACAAAGCGTTGACGTCTCTGGCTCAGTGGTAGAGGAGAGAGAGAATTGAGGGAATCAGGCACTGCAGGGAAACACTTGGAAACAAGAACCAACTTGGAAGGCTTAATATTATGTTATTTTATGAGAGTTAAAATTACCGAGGAGCCTCCAAAAGAATGGCAGTTATGGCATATGCAGGCTTTGTCCTTATGCTGCACAGTTTTGCTTAGCAGACAACTAATTTCACCCTCCCCAACTTTTTGGTGGGCATGGGAGTGAAAAAGGGACGTGTCAGAAACCTTTGTTGTTCTGAACTACAAAAATCCAGTTGACAGGAACGGAGGAGTTGCATTGATTAAATCTGAGATTCCATCATCAGAAGTAGCAGGGATCAGCCACGTGGGCTGGGAAATAATTGCAGCGTTGGTTCTGATTAGGGAGAAACAGAACAAAAGTTGCTTTAAGGCTTCAGTTGTGCTGGCCCTCAGCATTTAAAGTGCAGGGCTTGCTGCTACTTACCCCAGCTTGCTTCATTTAAGGAATTATGGAATTTGAATGTCTATAGTGGAAGTATTTTTGAGCTAGAGTTTCTTCCTGTAAGCTTTTTACTGGATGTCATGTTCTAATTCATTAAAAAATGCTATGTTGCAAAGAAACTCGCTTAATCTATGCAGCAATATCAACTTTCAGGTGCTTAATGTGGCATCAGCAGATATGTGTCTCAGAGGGAGGAATACAACTATTTTAAGAGATTAAGCACTGAGACAAGCCTTGCTCTCTCCTTATTTTGGCACACGGTAGAGTAAAACAGAAGCTTGTCCTTGTCCTTTCGCATTCAGAGGCATTTGTGGGACATGAAAATTGCAGTTTCTTTGCTGTTCGTGGACTTCAGCTTGTTCACTAAGAGTGAAAAAGGTTAATAACATGTCAGAGCAATACATCAGCTATGTACACTGTAAGGAGTACGAGTTGCCCTTCATATTCCCGTGGAAAGTGTTGATGACAGAATCTACTGGATCAGATATGAGAACAGGTCTTTGTTGCTAAACAGTGAGAAGAACACTGCGTTTCCTCACAAAATACTATTTCAAAGCTCTCAGCCACTGTAGGTAGTAATTATGGTTAGTTAATACTCAGCTGAGATTAAAAACCAAGAAAGATCAGAGCTTTCTGAAACATTTTCAGCCTGCAAAATATTCCCTGATGCGTGCAGTGTTCCTCATCTTTGTGATTGTGGTCAACCTCACTACATATTTTTGGCTAAGGATTTGTCCTTGACCAGGGCATGGCGCTACTGCTGCCCTTGGGCTCTGCAGCTCCATAGTAAGAGTATTCCTCTGGAATAAGGATGTTCTGGTTGCTGCTGCTTTTCCCAAATAATGGGATTTGAAACCACATTTCTCATTACCATTTCCTAACTACCAGGCTGCAGAAGGATGTTCCTCTGCTTTTGGCAGCCTGTGACTGTAGCCTTCCTTCAGTTCCTTTGCTTTTCTCATAGTTCCACTTTTGCATTTGACCACAAAATCTGCCTGTGTTGCTTACATGGATATGGAATTAAATAGCATTAGTGCAGAAATACATTTGGATTGCTGTGTCTGAAGCCATTGGACCCACTCCCATCAAATGCCTCCTGTGAAGTGCTAAGTGCTTTAAAATCCCACTGGGAATTACAAGCTTGAAGCGCCTCTGTGGATGGACAAATCAAAGTCAGAAAGTTGTGTGTTTATTTCACAATTGAAATGACTCTGAACTGCTCAGAGACAAGGAAAGTGATAAAATTGCACAGTGCTGAATTTGCTGCTGGTTACTCAAATACCTGAGTATTGTTCCTGATGCCTGCAATATGGAAACCAGGAGACTGCTGGAGGGAATGGCAGTATTTGTAGCTGTCACCTGCCTGATGAAAATGCCTGCATGAAAAATACCATAGGATTGTGAAAAACAGGTTGGCAATTCAGCTACAATAGACAGCAATTTTATTTTTTTCCTTGGGTGGAATGGCGATACTAGGAAGAAGATGATCAAGTTTCCATGGCTGGAATTTATATGACATAAAGTATCCTGTTCCTGTTTAGTGTGGAAAGGATTTAGATGCCAAATTTCTTAGGTTATCTTTTTTTACAGTCCTAGCTTTTATTTCATTGATTTTCTTTTCCTTTTTGACTGAGGTTGCAAAACCTCCAAGTTTAGTGAAGACCTGTTCATCAGATGCCAGGAGAGGTACCAGATCAAGAATCAAATTGAAACTCACAAGCGAGCAACGGTCATTTTGGCCTATTTGTGCTTTTGGATTTCTATTTGACACCAGGTTATCCCAGAGGAGACACCAGGGTTCAGCACAGCTACGTCAGCATAGAATAACCCTGATGGAATAGACATATCCTGTGTAAATTTGGCTAAGTCCTGGGATTTCTCAGTGTTGATAAAACCTTGGCAGGGCTGGATAAGGTTACAGTAAAGCAAGGCACAAATGCACTCAAGTTTTGAAATACTGGGCTCCTTGGAGATGCCGAAGGTAGTAGTCTGTGGAAATGGGAAACTATCAGAAAGGAAGGAATCTCTCCTGGATGCTCACAAAATACAGTTTGTTTTGATGTATTTGTTGCTATGAGAAAAATGTTATCGGAGAAGTTGGTCCCACAGAGCCCCAGCTTAAACAGCCACATCCAAAGTATCTGACTTATGTAGACAGTCAGCTAAGAGATGTAATAGTATTCCAGCTCCTAATCTTCTTCTTATCCCAGGGCAAGGTAGGAATGTGTATCTGATATTTGTAATGGATCTGGCCCTTGTGCTTACAGAATGGACTCAATGCCCTGCACCTGGCGGCCAAAGAAGGCCACGTGGGACTGGTACAGGAATTGTTGGAAAGAGGCTCGGCTGTCGATTCTGCCACTAAGGTAATTCATGCTTCTCTGTAAGTTTATTCAATACATGTGAGAAATACAGAAAAAAACCCACAAAGTACAAAATAAGAGAATAATATAAATACCTCACTGATATTTAAACTGTTATTTCCGTTGTGGCCTGGGAGTCCTCTTTGCTGAAACTCATCGGTAGCAAATGAAGAGGAAAATATAATTTGCACTATAATACAGGGGAAGCACTAGAAGCTGTTAGCAATGCCAGATTTTCCTTATTTCCAATGGCAGGTCATTTTAAGGAGAATTATTATAGCTCCAAGTAGTAGATTTTTTCCAATCTGTGAAAACTAGTAATTGACTTTACCATATCCAGAGTCTTTTCACCCATGGGCACAATGGAAAAAACACCTGTGGGATAAGTTAGTTTGTCTTCAGCCTTTTCACAGGCAGGCACAGGCACACAAATGCTATAAAAACCTGCTGATGGAAATGATTGCTGAAAAAGGGTAATAACAACTTTCATTTTTCTCCTCCCTCTAACAGAAAGGGAATACAGCCCTGCACATTGCATCCTTGGCAGGACAAGCTGAAGTTGTCAAAGTTCTGGTGAAGGAAGGAGCCAATATTAATGCACAGTCTCAGGTATGATGCTGTTTTCCCTTCTCACTTCTAAAAGTTATTTGGAGAGGTTTTATAGGATAGATCTGAGATGTTAGACACTTATTCCAAACACCCAAGCCTGACAAATCAAGCAAATTGAGGCATTCACTGTTAAGTAAAACACAAGTAAATGCCTAATTGAAGTCATTATATGTTCATTGTGTGATATAGCAACTTCTGTTGTTGGTGATTGAAAAATTTCCAAAACAATTTATTAAAGCACACTAAGAATTTCTAAAAGATTTCGAAGTGTGTAAATATGATATTTGAGTGGAATTTGGTGAGCAGTAACAAAGAAGATAATTTCTCAAGGACTTGATTTGTACAATTGCCTTTTATGGTTATTTTTGGCTAAAAATTTGCAGATAACTTACTCCAGGCTTCCAAACTCCTTCCTTATGTGTTCAGAAAGAATTTAAATCAAAAGTTTTGCAATGTACATTTAAATTGGGGAAGATCACCTTGTTCTGGCAGGGAAACCATCTGTAAAAACTTCCCTCTTATTTCCACCGATGTGCAACTTGTCTGCTCTTCCAAAAAACACCAGAGAAACAGGGTGATGTCCCCTACCTATGGTTTCCTTTGTTTAGGATTAAGAACCATTTATCAAATAAATAATTTGATTAATGTTTGTAAATGCTGCCTTAACTCTGGCAGTTATGAGGAACCAGACAGATGGTATAGATGATAATGAAACTGCATCTTTCTGAAGCACTTGGCTTGTGACATCCTCAAAAAAATTTGTATTTTCCTAGCACTAGCTGCACACCTTGCTTGCCCAGACCGGGGAAACTGGAACCTGGAGGGTTTCTTGTTGTTTCATGTTACAAATTCACGATGGGCAAGGTAAACTAAGTAGAGAGCAGGAGATGAACAAATAGCTTTACAAAAGGAATAGGTTTGTCTGTACCTTCATCACATTTTAAGACAAGAGAGAGAAATTGAAAAGAAATGTAAGCTGCCCAAGACTAAGATTTAAAAAATATTTTCTTTTTTAAGCTTTTTGCCCCAAAATGGCTAAAGAGCTCCTTCAGGACAGCTGATGGTCAATTGCTCCCCATGCTGTATTCCCATTAAAGATAAGAAATGTAATTCCTTTATTCAAAAATTTAGCAAACTCCTTTCATAATGAGCAAACTGGATGATTTCTTCATATATTTATCAGGCTTTCCATGTATATTAGAAGATAAAAATGTCTTTATTGTTAGGGTTTTGAGCATGGTAAGAGAACTAATTGTAAAACATGATACTTTCATGAAGCATTCTCCCTCAAAAAATCTTCATAAAGGCTTTTCCTTATGCTGAAAAAATAAATGAAGTTTTCTGAATTAAAAGAAGAAAATCCATTCAGAATTGGAAAATGCTTTCACAGGTATTACTTATATAGTATTCTAGTTTTAAACACATTTATTGTTAGCGCTGGATGCTTTGTGTAATGTACACAGAGCTGTAGCAGGCATTTGCTACTTGATTTAATGGAGTTAATCTGCTGGAGGACATCTCCCCCCTTACTGCTCACTGGTTGCCTCCAGGCAGGATGGATTTCAACTGCTGGGATACAGATGTCCTGCGTTTGTGCCACATTGTCTTAATTAAACAAGTCCTGTTGACTTGACCGGGAGTGTGAGTCCTTAATGTGGTGTCATCCAGCTTTGGGGCCTTTGGGTTATGTCTTTCTGGCCTGCTGTGCTTTTCCAGAAGAGATGGATAAGATGGATAATAGCTGCTTCAGGGAGGAGTTGTTCAGAGGCTCTTGCTGCTACTGCCAAAGGAGCCGTTCCAGTGGATGGTGTCCCTTAATTATAACTAACTTTTTTATGCTCCATGAATGGATGCTGCCTTTCTGCTCAAGGTTGCATTGACATGTTGAGAATCACATGTCATAGAAAATAAATGTTAGAGAGAAGAAACCAGAAATTCCAAAATTAATAAAGACTAGACACATGGTTTATCATAACAGATGAAGAAAGCTTCAAGCGTACCTAACTACAACTGGTCAAAAAACAAAAATATCAAGTTGTGTAGAAAAAGGAAGAGAGAGAATGACTGAACGGAACGTGCTTGAGTACTCAAATGCTCAGGGTTTTTTGTCCAGAAATATGTCACTGATGAAAAAAAAGGAGAGAAAAAATACCATATCAGGAAAGATCTTAATCGAGAAAGTGAGAAATGAACAAAAATACAAAATAAAGGTAAAATGGAATACAGAGGTGAGAAATTATAAGCGAAGTCTCAACTTCTCGTTCTTATATTTTCCCTCAATTCCATTTTTACAAATAGGTGCCATATTGTCATCCTTAAATCTTTTAGGAGCAGTTGTTGCTATTGAGGGTAAATTACATCCTCTCCTTGGTATCTCTGTTATTTCACACTTTATTTGTTTTAGGCCCCTGTGAAATGCCGTTTGCTGGTAGCGATTTAATGTCAGGAAAGTTACTCCAGTTGCTCCATCACTTCATCTTTAAAGAACTCTGTGTCTGTCAGGGCCATTTGCATTTCCAGTGATGACAATTTCCCACAGTGACAAAATTTCTTCTGTGATGGTGAACTGGTAGATAAAGGAGTCGTTCCAACTCCAACTTGTTCAGTTTATTGTCTTTCCTTTCATTTTCTCTGTTAAGTTGCATAAAAACACTGGCCTTTATCAAAACTTATGGGCAATGACATCTGAAACACCACACTCATTTTCCAGTTCCTTGCAACAACAAAATAACAGAATCATCTCAGAAAATGCTATTAAACCCACTGTAACCACTGGGATTACAAACCCCATCTGGGCTATCTGAGGCTGTTGAGCATTCAGGGCTCTGATTTTATAGATTTGGGGTTTCTATTAGATTACTTTGCTTTGCCCTTCAGTTTCACATTGGCCTTCAGAACTGTTATTTTGTTCATCTTCCTCTTTTATAAAGTCTGTTCCTTTTCAGCTAACATGTCATCAGTACTATTTTTAGGAAAGTAATTTCTATTTTGATACAAAGCTAATTGGACAGTGATTACTAATTGAGTGACTGCACTTCCACTTGCATGCGTGTCGTTTGAGAGCTCACATCTTCTTGGAGTGTGTTTCAGGCAAAGGCTGGAATGAGGGCACACCCAGAATGGCCAAAGATCTAGAAGTTGCTGCTCTTTTTTGGCATATTTCCACCTAGAATTGGACACGTGTGGAATTTTTTGGCTCAGTTAGAAGTGCCTTTTGCTACAAATATGAAATAGTAAATATACGGATATAGTGAGTATCTATAAACCCTTTGCTTGCTTGACTCCACTCAGAGTTCAGTGAGCAGATCTAGATAGGTATCATCAAGCGAAAACTTGATTTCTACAGTTTCTCTTCTTGATTTGACCATGATTTTGGTCCTGTGTAGATCTAACCGGGCTACACTTGTTAATAGTACACGGATGGTACGAATGAAAATGCAAAGTGGGTAACGGATCTACTGGAGTGTTCCAGGCTGTTCCTTCGAGCTTTGTGTTTCCTTGCAGAACAGAACAAGGTCCATCCCATGCACTGATGTCATCTTCTGTGCTATGTATTCACTTGGGTGGGTGATCCTCTAGGTACTTCTGATTTTCATTGGGAAGTTCAGATCAAGTCTTCGGGGAGCACTGGAATGTTCCATCACACAGACCCATGGAAGTGGAATTGGCCACTCACTTCTGTCACATCCACCCACACCCCCATCACACACTATCACTGAGCCTGGTGTTATCCTTCTTCCACAGCTGGATCACCTCTTTGCCCCAAACCTATTCTTAGTTGTTGCTTGTGTATTAGAAAAGTAATTATTTTTGGTGCACTTCCTCCCAATGAGATTTACATTTGTGACATATGAGGAATTCTTATGTGAGTTCTTGATTTTTTTTTTCCAGGTGGAAGAGGTATCACCAGATTTAGTCAGTCCAACCCTTTCCTTTGATAAATTACTCTTTGTTACTTTCTCTCTAAGTCATACTGTACCTTCTGAGTTTAGAGCGGAACGTGTTCCCCATTAACTGCACAGGTTGTGTTTTGCCCGCTGCTTTGTTTAGGGGCCCTCGCGAAAGGAGGAGCTACCTTTTAATCATCAGATTATTTAAAGTGACCCAGATACAGCGAGCAAGGATTAGATAAATCAGTCCTCCCCCAAGCTGATTTTGTTATTTAAAAGCCCTCCGGTTTCCTTTCCTCGACATCCTGCTCTAAGCGCATTGGGAACACATTAGCCAAGAAATAATTTTGCTTAAATTTGCCCCTGTTACGGTCACCACCTCCTGTCAGCACATAGGAGATGCTATTGTGACTGCTTGAGCATTCTTATCCAGACTTCTCATCAGATTGAAGCAATCCTTAGAGCACCACATTTCCAGCCCCAATGCATGATCCCAAAAATGAGCGATAAGAGCTCGTTGAACATCCACATTCCGTGTTACCACAAAAGCAAAGGGAGGATTTAGGTGATTCTCAGAGAAGTGATCAGCTTGTCTCTCTCAGGATGCCCTAGGATTTGCTTTACCAGGGATTGCTCTCCCCATGGGTTGTAAGGATAATCTAACCTTTGGAATGGAGCATATTTTGCAGTGTATTTGTTTCTCCATTATGACAAAAGGTTTTAATTCTACCAACTGGGCTTTCTGCTTTTATGTCAGTATATTTAGAGAGGCAGATTTTTAGCTGCTGTGTATCAGGAGGAGTCATTTAGCTGCAGTTTGTCCTTGCTAATGTAATAAAGGATCAGGCCCATTATTCATTCACTGGAGGGGGAAAAAAAGGAAGAAAGGCCTTCTGGAGGATTATATGGATTTGGAGAGATGTAAACAAAAGTAATACATTAAGAACAATGAAAAAAACCAAATAGTTCAACCAACAAAGACTGGAAACAAACTGAAAATATTTGCAATATATGTCTTAGTCCATTTTTTGAATTTACTGTAAAAGTGCTATAAAACGATGAATGGCCCAGATTGAAAGTTTCCAATTTAAACAAAAAGTGAATTTTTTTCACTTCATTGTATTTATTCTTAAAACGTATAAACTTTAGGAGGCTGCAAGCACCAAACATCCCAGTTGGAAGGGTAAGGGCTCACCAGACCAACACACCATATTTCTCCCCTACAGTGATGACGCAGTTGTGACTGTGAGAACCAGGCAGTGCAAATGTTATCCATGTAGATTTATGAGTGTAGAGATGACTGAGCCACAACCAAATAAATGGAAACATTTTATTTTTGGTTTTAACACAATATTGTCTTCCCTCCAGCCCTCAGCCACATAAAATAAATGCATGCTTTCAGGGCTACTTTTCTGTTATCATGTTCAGAAGGCAAACCCCAAAAGCAGTTTTGGATAAATGCCCAGAATTCAAACCTGAGACTTTTCCTTGACTGAGCCTTTGGGCCCTCACCTGTGCCCAGTGTTAAGGCAGTGTTCTCTTGTGCATGACCAATCTGTTCTCTTCCCATTATTCTCCATCAGCTCCATTTCTATTACAGGCTCCCTCAGTGTAAAAATGCCATTTCCAGAGCATGGAACATCTTGATTTTTGCCTGGCTATGTTTCAGGCACTGTTATTACTTTGCTCTTCTTGAGGAAAAAATTGTGATATTTGAAGTTGCTGAAATAGAATGTTTGTCCTCTTTCAATTCAGCATCTGAGCTTGGAAGTGGCTTTGACTCCCACTTCCCAAGACAGGGGCCTTGTAGTGAGGAGGCAGCAGGTGTCATATACATAATGCTGCACTTGGAGTCCTGGGTGATCTCTCATGAATGAACCTGCCAAGTTTATCACAGCCCAGACAGCATCATTTATCCATAGGCTTTCTCATTATTGCCATGGTGTAAGTATAGAGTGGCAAACACTATTTATATTACTAGGGAATTAGTGGGACAGCTGAGGGGGAGATACTGCTTTCAGTGTGGGCTTCTGTGTCACTACATTTAAAAAAAAAATTACAAATCAGTTTTATAATCTGTTGTCTCAAGCAAGTAAATATTTTTTTCATTTTTTTGTTGGTTTAACTGTTTGGACCAGTCAAGTAGAATCACCAACCTCCCTAAATCCAGTTATTCTGGCCTTTTTCCTAAGTGCTTTTATCTTCTTAGATCTATGGGACCCTGTGAGCCTCAGCATGTGCCATGTGTGATGGATGTAAGCATTGTCACCTCATTGATTAGCTGACACTTGCTGGGGGATTATGCAGCAGGTCAGAATACAGTAGCTTGCTTTCCCCTTATGGATGTGCCACTTCACATCCAACATTTCTATGTGCACACATACTTACATCTAATCTCTGTGTCATCCTTACTAGCACTTTCCAGCTTTGTTATAAAAGGAAATGATGGCCCGGGGAAGTGAATATATACTAAGGTACTGCTCACTTGGAAACATGGAGGAAAGAATCTGCTCAGAAAACATGTGGTGCTTTCATCAGTACCAGAAATCCACAGTTTCATTTGGCTGGTTATGGATGTATCTGAAAGATGTTTTTACTGAATCTCTCTCTCTTATAACGTGGATGTAGGAGCTCTTGATTTGCATATTCCCAGTCTCTTCAGAGTAGCCCACTTTTCCTTGACTGTATGGCAAAGTGAGTTTCCTTGAGTACCTTAAAATGAAATCATATGAACATCCCTTTATCTTATGCTTTATCTTATACCCTTATCTTCACAAATTTCACAGTTGCTATTAGATTTAATGTAATAGATAGATGTAATGGTTCAATTATTTATGAGATCTTTTAATGAAAAAGAGTATGGATTATCTGTTTCATGGAAAATATATTTTAATGGAAAAGAAATACAAAGGCGAATAATTGGTCAAGTTACCACCACATTAAATTCCTGGATTTTGATTTTTGTTTTGCTAAAAACAGCAAAAAAGAGACTTTTGAAAATTAAAGTAGGTACCTTGATCTATCCTTAATTCACCCTTTTATACAGAGAATCTCTGCTACTCGGATACAATCCTCTTATGAAGTGTTTATTTATAGCCTGGCTGAAAATAATGCTCTGAGCGTAATGCACTGAGCAAAGTTCCCAGAGTTGTGATATTGGTGGTTCTATCAAGATGTGTACTTTGAATTTAGCTTGCAGATTGCGTTTGTTTGTCACTCTCATATTTCATTGGTTACGATTAATTTATTGCTTGGATAGTTAGAGGATTTTTCACTGAATCACAGAAGGGCTGAAGATGGAAGGCATCTCTGGGGGTCATCTTGTCCACTCCTCTGCTTGAGCGAGGTCACCCACAGCAGGCTGCCCAGGAACATGTCCTGGGTTTTGAGTATTTCCAAGGATGGAGACTTCACAGCCTCTCTGGGCAACCTCTGCCAGTGCTTGGTGCCCCTCACAGTAAAAAAGTGTTTCCTGATGCTCGGTTTGTGCCCACTGGCCCTGTCCTTTTCCTTCCATGCATAACATCCTCTTGTTTGAGAGACAATAACCTTTGCTGGAGTTACTTCCTCTCCTGTAGAGATTATTGGCAGCTGGCATAAGGGAAACAGCGAGTGCAGGTAGAACTGTTGAGGTGAGATGTATGTGTCACTGGTTTAGACTGGTGTCTGTGGAAAATAGGAAAACAGGGAGAGGAATTGTCTGTTGCTAAATAAAGATTTAGATGAGGAACTTAGTGTTCTTGTTGAAGCTGAGCAATTTTCTGAAGAACAGAAAAAATCCTGAAACAGTTCTTGAACTTGAAGGCCCCCAAATGATCATGATGTTACTGCATAAAACAGTATTTTAGCACATGACCATGAATCACACAGATTTTCTAATGTGTGTGAGCTGTTTGATGAATAATCTAAGCTTGTCTCACTCTTGTCTCATCCTTCCTGTCAATATCTGTTCTTATTGAGTAAAACTAAGTAGAAATGAGCACTTGTATGTAAACCATCGCGTGAGGTGCCGGTTTTCCTGTCTTTCCTGGTAATCTCAGTGATCCAATACAGTCTTAAACAGTTCCTGGAGCCTATAAAATAGGTACGTTCACCTGAGTTTATGTTAATGATTTCATCAAAGCATGCATTGCTAACTCTCATGAATCCTCTTCGAACAGGCAAAATGCAGAGATTATATATCTCTATTTTCTCTCTTTTCCTTATCACTGCTAAAAAAAATATATATATATATTTTTTGGACACAAAAGTCCACATCTAACAATTCAGTACTGCTTGCAAAGAGGAACTCTGGTTCCTTGAAAGCTTGCCTGGAAATAAACCTCCACCAAACTATAGAACTGCATGATTTTCTCAATACTCTAATAATCTCTCTGCTTCCTCAGCCTGTGTTCTTCATTAGGGCTCGGGCAAAATTTAATGATACAGATTCTGAGTCATATATAGACTTGCCAATTTGCATTAATAGCTTGAAGAATCATTGAGAGCTACTCATTTTCTCCAATTAGCCAGTAAATCAGTGAATATCATAGAAAGAATGGAGTATGAAATATACTCCGTTTAGTGGTAATTTCTCATTCTCACTTTATATTATAGCAATAAACATCTTGCAGTACACATTTGTAGGGGTAATGAAATCTGAGTGTTGTGTCCTCACTACCAATACTCTGATGAAACCATTGTTTGGAAATGAATGTTATATATCATTACACAATTAATTTCGATTTTTCGGATCAAGCACTAAATCTAAACACCCAGACATAACACGATCACACAGCTGGGCTTTACAGGAAAGAAAGATGCAGTGCATTTCTCCTTTTCCGGGTCACAGTCAGTATTCTTACTTTAATTCTCTGCTGTGTTTATACAGTATGGGATCGTAAACTGAAGGGAAATTTATTGAAATAAAAAGTGCCCACCACTGGTCCAGTAAACTCACTGAGTCCCATTCCACGTGCTAAGGGGAGAGGTCAGTCATGGGGAATGATTTGCTAGTATGCCATGGATACGGTAGAAGACACTTTGGGATAGTGAAACAAAAGTCAAGGAAAAACATGTTTTCCATTTGGAGAGATCAGGGATTTTGAGCTTTGAAATATCTCTAGAAGTGGAACAGAGGGCTGAAGTATTGGTGGATAGGTCTTGGAAACGAAAAGATGAGAAATGGGGAAGGGGATTTTAGATTGACAAAAAGGAAAGGAAACGAAGGGAAAGATCTGCTTTTGGGTGGGCATTTCGATTCAGCAGCAGGAGTGGCTGAGAGAGAGAAACTCACTGTGTAGGAGACAGACAGACAGACACACCACAGAAACCATGTGGGGTGGGAGGAGGCATGGAACACCTGGGGTCCCGTGGCCAGGGAGAAGGAAGAGCTCCAGCAGCGCTAGCACGTATTCGCACTGGGCACAGCTCTGCCAAGGAGAACAAGCATATTGGGAATCCTAAAATAGGAGTTTCCTGGCCGAGGGCCAGGACTGTTGCAGTTGGGGACACTGCAATTAGAAGCTCTGAAATCAGAGCTTCACTGAAAGCAGACTGAGAAAGCAGACTTCTCCCTGCCAGCAGACAAAGTCAGGCTTGACCTTGCCAGAGGGAGAAATTCAGGGGAATCTTTTCCACTGTGTCTGGTAAAGGCAGTTTTGCATCAAGATCTTAGCGTGTTGTTGTAATTCCCAAAATGAGCCAGATTTCAACAAAATATATACAGTAGTTTTAGACTATAAATAAATCCTGAAGGAAAACAAAGAGACTATGATTTTACATGCAAGAATTTTCTTTCCCCTGATTGCTGTAGTTTCATGTGTGATTATAGCACGGGTATGATATAATGGGCACTCTTCTGGGTCTCTGTGTAGAAAAACAGTATTTCTTGGTACTAAAAGGTCATGAAGTCATATATGCATTGTTTATGGTCTCCTAATCCAGGATTTATTGTCCTAGTTCTCTTCTAGAACCAGGGACTTGAGTTGATTAAAAAAATTAGATTCTTCAAAGCTTTTAAGCAATTGATTTACTCTGGCTTGCAAATTGTCATATTCACCCAGTTTAGTGGGTGTGATCGTTGTAATATTCAGTGCTAGAAGGATTTTACAAATGGCATGTATTATGTTTGAAAGATTAGACTTTAACATTAAGATGCTGATGAAGCAAGTGGAAAATTACTATTAGTTATCCCTCGTAGTTTGCCATGCTGGTTCTTTCCGGAGCGGGAAGGAGAACTGGAACAGTGAGCCAACCTGGTTACCTGCAGGTTTCTCTGTGCTATTCTCTGCAACTGCAATGGAAAAGAACCCAATCTGTTCCTAATTCCTACTGCCAGCTCATGCCTCTGCTTGGCCATCCCCTGCACCTTCTCAGTTACTCGGTGAACACCGTTCCTTCATTTCATGTTGAGATGGGATCTCTTATCTCCCCCTTCCCTGTTAAAGAGCTGTCTGAAGATCGGCCAGGACACCAGTGGTCCCCAGCCCTTGCCCCAGGGTGGACATGCTAGAGGCTGGCTCTCTGTGCTTCCAGTTTGCTGCCTGGTTTTAACAGTGATTTGGGAGGAGGGGAGCTGCCCATCAGCCTGACCTTATTGTTAAGAGGCTTTTCTTGATGTCTAACCTGAATTTTCCCTCCAGCAGCCTTGTAAACTCTGTGCTTTTTTGTTTTAGTCATCATGATCATGCAGAACTGACCTTTACTGTCCCCTTTCAAGACTGTTTTCCTTCACTTTGCCCTTTCCAGCCACCATTTACTAGCTTTTTCTCAAAGAAAGATAGCTTCCCTAAGGAGATGTATTTTTATCCAGTGCAGGGATTGTCTTTATTACAGCAGAATGAGCTCCTTGACCGATGACCCTCTGGAAGACCGCTGTGACCTTCAGGGCCTGTTCTGCAGAATTCTTCTCTAGCTTGTCATTCCCTGTGTGCATAGTTTATTTTTCCTGCAGTAGTGGAGAAACTTTTATTTGTCCCTACTAAATTACCTTTCCAGCTCTTTTTTCCGCTTCAAATGATGATTTTCCAGCTTCAAATAATGATTCTCTGGTGTAGTGGACTTGCAGACTATGTTGGTCGTGCTGTCTGTGACTATAATAAGAGTCCATCATTTAAATAATTTCTAAGGATATTGGATAACAACTGTGCAAAGCCACTCAAAATATATCCCCCAATTTTGGCATTGAACTGGTGTTAATTGTTCTCTGGGTGCCATTTTTTAATTCTATGTCCCAAGATTGTCAATGGAAATAGCAGAATATTATGCAAAGCAGCATTAAAAGACTTGCTGCAACATATATGACATATATCATATGACCGCCGCAACATAAATTATGTCTATTGCTTGAACGGTCTTCTACATTTGTAAATGCAGAGGGGGGTTGTAAAGACATCAGTTCTACCATCTCTGTAATATCTAGTGACTGAAAAATGAGATTTCATTAGGAAATTACTGGAATGTTTCCACAGCAGGTTTCCTAGAAAGAATAATATTGGCTGCTCTGAAACAAGGTTTTTAGTTGTCTTGGTGTTTGTATGAATTCTGACCGCGTGTGTGATGCACAACCCTGTCGTTCAGTGTGATAGGACACAAGATAATGAAAAAAATCAAATACATTGCGTGTTTGAAGTCTGGCTTATGGTTTATTTTCTAGCTAAAAGTGACATTCCAAGCCAGAAGAATGTTTTCAGAAGTACAGGTGATTATGTCCTCTTATTTTACATGGTAATCTACAGAATATGACAGAATTTTCTAGGGTCTTTTTAGAAATCCTAAAAACTCTTAGAAGAAAATTATTGATCAGGCAGACAGCTCACTTTCATGCCTTTCTCTCATCAGGATTTTGTAGTTAATTAGTTAAGATTGTTTGCATTAAAATACTGTAATGGGAAGAAAGATCTTACGTTTCATATGTAGGTTGATTAACTTAAAAGACGTTTTTTTAATTACTGTTTTATCCAGAGCAAATGCTTTTAACAAATTTAGGACAATTTAATGTATGTTTTTAATTAAATGATAGATGAACCTGCTGTATGGTCAGAAATGCAGTTGTTCCTTTGCAAGGCTGAATTCCTTTATGTTGGATGATTTGCAATGTTTTATGTATTACAAAATTTTATGTAGTATGTTAAGCCTTTGCTATCTCTACTGAGCTTGTCAGAAGGTATGGACTTCATGGTCTCCAGGGGATGACGTCTTTGGTTAAGTAAATGTAATAAATGGGGGAAACTCTGGCTTTGCTGTCAGCTTTCATAAAACTTTATTGCCAGCTTTACATCCCTGAGCACTGTCAGCAAGGAATAGCTGTATTAATAATTAGTGTGTCCATTGCTTCCTTAAAATATGTCAGAAGAAAATGAGTGTGAAAGCACGGAGAGTTCTGTGGGTTTAAATGTCATTAAACATGATGGTATTAAGTTAAAAATACAAGGTTGTTTTTCTTACACACTTAAAGCATTTCAGTTACAAAAACACAAAAACATTTTGAGCCACGTATTTATTTGTGCTTCATTATTGTTAGTACACGTATTCTTTCCACCTGACACTTGTTTTCTCCTGTGCTCTTCCTAGAATGGCTTTACTCCTTTGTACATGGCAGCTCAAGAGAATCACATTGAGGTGGTGAAATATCTCCTGGAGAATGGAGCCAACCAAAGCACAGCTACCGAGGTGAGGGGGTTTTCTCATATATTCCTTTGCCTTTATATTCAGATAACTTCAAGTCAGGACTGTGTGGGCTGTGTCCAGAGGGGTTGTCTGTCAATAAGTATCAACAGGTACTATTAACAAGCTTCTTTTTAGAATCATAGAATCGTTTAGGTTGGAAAAGACCTCTAAGATCAGTGAGTTCAAGCACTAACCCAGCACCTGAGTCCTTGGATTTAGTTGAGTTCGGAAGTGATGAGGCTCTCTGTGGTGCTGGGTTCACAGAACCATTTGGGAGGTCACTTACTCCAACCTTCTGCTGCTGTTCCCCTAAGTAACTCTGATTCTGAGGCTCTCTTGTGACTTTGTGTAACTTGTGAGTATTCATTATGGTCTATGAGCAGTGTAAATTGGAAATCAAATGACTAACAAAGATTACATCAATGAGCTTGGCATAAATTGTGCTGTTTTCTCCACGGACACTTTATTTCTACTGCTGCACCACGGGGGTGTGGTCAGAAGGATGGTATTAACTGGGGATCTGGATTGTAAACCTGCAGTGAGTTCGATGCAAGCAGGACAGACACCCGAGTTGGAGAGATGAGGCTCCATCTCAAGGGGAACTGGATCCCATGAGCTCCCTTCTGCATATGACAGATTTTAGGGGCAATGGGAAAAACTCCTCCGTCATGAGGGCTGTGCTCATTCTGTTCCCTCCTCTTGCTCTCTTTCTGCCAAATGTTCTTTATTCCAAGCCAAGGGGATGAGTGAACAGGCTCTGTGCTGCAGAGTGTGTCATCTTCCTGTTTGTTCGGTGGATGTGGATGTGCCATGAGAAGTCGCTATGGGAAAGTTCCTCTCTGGTCAGACCTTTTGCTCATGTTTATTATTTTCTCGCGTCTGTCCAGGAGCATTCCCATTCTGAGTTGCCTTTACGAGTGGATGAATTAGAAATGCTGGTGCATTTATGCTCGCTCTCCTTCCCTTCAAACCTGTCAGCATTAACAGCTGTTTTACTGTCCCTTCTCTCAGTGGATACTGTACCAGTTGATGACAGCTCCTAAAATAATCCCCTCATAGATGTGGCGATCACGTTACATGTCAGCTTTCTGAAATATGAAATCCCATGTGATTGCCAGGCAACGTGGCAGAAACACACTCCTTGTGGAAGAGCTGGGTGGAGCTGGGGCTCTCCAGGAGCCCAGCCCTGGTGCAGCCAGTCACCTGCTCGCAGCCTTTCTCCCAGTAGGTTTTGCTGGCTGAGAATTCATTCCATTTGCAGAAATTGTGAGGCCAAGATGGTTATAATTCATGTGGCCTCTGCTTGAATGCAGACATCCAGAGAACTCACACTATAGTCTGATTTTATAAAAAAAGGCAGAGGAGAGACAAAAATAAAAAATATTCCTACTCTGAACCTTACTCCAAATTTGTCTTCTGCCATCAGAAAGATCAGTGTTCACTTTGTAGCTTGTAAAGTAAAGGCTCTTGCCCTCTTTGTTGCTTAAGTAGGTCAGTTTTAGGTTCAGGTCTCGCTGAGGTGATGGTTTCCATGATTCTGTGAGTGTTCCTGAAGGAAGGCCTGAGCCACCTTCTCTTTCATATGTGCCCGGAGTTCATCTCATGAATAGGATGAAGAAATGGTACATTCAATAAGGTGGGATGGCAGCCTGAACTGTGGGTGCCACTGAAATATATGGAGAAGGACCTCCTGTTTAGCATCAAAGATTGGCTCTCCTCATGGGAGGTGAGGAAATGTAAAGCTTTCTCCAAGCTTCGGTCGGCCATGCTTTGCAGAGGCAATAGGAGAGGGAATGCAGAAAGAGTTGTGTCCTTTTAGAGGAGGGTGGAAGATGAAATGGTGCAAATCAAATGGATGAACTTGCCTTTGAAGCCTTGAAACTTGCACTGCCTTTGGATGTATTTCATTTCCTCTCACGCTTATATACGTGTACATAAAAAAGGAGAGTAAGGATGAGCTCGGTTTCACAGGGTCTCTAATCCAGGATTTGTTCTCATGTTCCTAGAGGCGAAAGGCAAATGCATTAAGCCATTTCAACACCTTATGTAGCCCCAATCTCAGAATTATCTTTACAGTTCAGCTGTTTTGTCAGCTGTTCCCCCCTTTTTAATTCACGGCACAGAATTTAATCTCTATTACAGACGGAACCCACAGGAGTATCGCTGTTACAACGCACCTACCCACAGCTCGACGCAAAAGGGAGTGAAAGTTATTAGATTACTAAGGGGAAAAATTGCCTTGGCAATTCTTCAGATGTTTCTTTCAGCATATGTTAGCTCTCATTCCTTGCTAACTTGGCCTTTATTCTTCTCTCATCTTTCCATATTCCTACTCCAAAGCAATTCTGTCCGATCTCCCATGTGGTTACAGCACACCTGTGCTTGGGGAGGATGCATGACCGGAGCGAGGTTCGGTTTGAAATCAGAATAAAATATCTGGTAGTACTTCAGCCAGGAAAGCAAACTGTCGTGGGACGTCGTGTTGTCGTGGGATGGATTTTAAAGCACTGGCCCTCCCAGGCACGTGTGGAAGAGGAAGACAATTTCAAACTAATTTTAAAACAAAGCTAAAACTATGAATGACAAGCAGAGACATTTTTATGACTTTGTTTTCCCAATAAATATAAATAATCTGATGTTTTCCTCCTGCAAATCATGTTCCTAACATGATCTGGATTTCTTGACTCACAGTTCATGTGTAGCTTGGAATGGGAACAGCAGCAAACACATTTGATACACTTTCTTTTTGCAGAGATGTGAGAGATTCAGAAATGTGTTCTCTCTATATTTTGCATGTTGATATTGTTCAGTGCTCAGTAAATTTACCAAAAAAATTGCTAAAAATATGCTTAGTGGCCCATTTTAAGATGAGAAGTAATTGAGCGATGCTGTAGAATGATCCTTTGCTTGCATTTGACTTAAAAAAAGACTACTTTGAAGTGCAAAAAGATCTTTCAAAGCATTTGAAATGTTTGAAAGCCTTTTGAAGGTGTTTGAAAGAGTTAAAATGTTGTGCCTCCGATGTCATTTCCCCGGAGATGGAGTGCAGAGGTGGAAAACAGCCGGGAATGTGCTTCCCAAGTTTCTGTGCGTGAAGCGTGCAATGCTACTCCCCGAGAGCTGTACCGAGCCCCCTTTGGTTTCTCGTCCCGCAGGACGGTTTCACCCCTCTGGCTGTGGCACTGCAGCAGGGACACAACCAGGCGGTGGCCATCCTGCTGGAGAACGACACCAAGGGCAAGGTGCGGCTGCCGGCCCTGCACATCGCCGCCAGGAAGGACGACACCAAGTCGGCCGCGCTGCTGCTGCAGAACGACCACAACGCCGACGTGCAGTCCAAGGTAACGGGGCGGGCGCGGTGCCCGGGGACAGCCCCTTCAGCTCCTGCCTCCTCACGGGCAAACGGGACTGCTCCGGCGGGGAAACGCAACTTGCTCAGCCAGTATCACCAGTAATAGCTTTAATTTTGCAGTGTTACTACACAGTGATTATGAACCGCTCATTTTCCCGCTTTTTAGTTGGGCTTCCCATTTCGTTGGTAACCAGCTTTTTCTCATTATTTGTAAAAGAGGAGCCACTGAAATGGAAGCAGAATCGCTGCTTCCCTATTAAATAGGATACCGGTTTATTGCCCACGGGAACATAGGTTGTGTTTAAAGTTAATGCATGCTTGAACGGCTTTTCCCATAATTAACAGCATAACTCATTTCAAAAAAAGCAACATAGTTCTTCGTTTTGCGGCCAGTCTTTAATACTGTTCCTCTTTTTCCCAAACCATGCTGCATCAGATGATGGTGAATAGGACGACTGAGGTACCGAGATCAACAATTTTTAATTATTCTTTCTGTTACTTACGATTATTCTCTCTGCTCTGTGGCAATATTTCTTTATTGTTTAGCAATAAAGGTGAAAATATGACTCTTTTTTAAAAATACATAGAAATTTGTGACTCAGAAAACCTATTTTTATTCATCCTTTGTCTTAGAATTTCTTCTTATTTGTGTTAGTATTGAAGGACGTTTTTGAGAATTCACATCAGTTCAAAGAAGTCTGAAGCAAGTAATGGAGCTAAGAGGATAAAGATGCTTTTTTAGCTCAATTTCATTAATTATGAAAATGCACTCACTTGGCATAACTAAATCAGGGTGTCTGGCCCAGCCAGAATAATGGTAAAATTAATTTTCTGCCTTTTACAATAATAAGCATAATCAAATTCCCCAAGGTAAAAACTTGTTCAGGGCATCTGCTTATTTTAGCCATTGTTCTTATTAGGATCTTTTCCATAAAGTTTTGCAAAGCCCTCAGGGTTAGCAGATAATCAGAATTTACCTGCAGTAAATAATACGACATTTCTTATACAGATTTTACTTCCACTGAAAATCATGGGTCTGATTGGCTAGAACTGGGATTTCTCCCCAAAACATTATTGCCACTTTTAAGAGAAAGAATGATTTCCAAGAATGCAGTCATTGTTTCAATAGCTGCTTTTGAATAATGGAGATTTTCTGTTGGAGGAGGGAATGAATTATGGATACACACACCCATGGGAAGGTGCTTCCCACTTGCACACACATGAGCAGGCTGCCAGGAGGCAGCTGGTCATGTGAACTGAAGGGTGACAGCTTCCCTGGGCACCTGCTCCGCCCATGGGCATGTTCTTCCCTGTGGGAAACGGGAAGGGGCTGCCTCAGTGCCTGCTGAAGGAGGGCAACATGTGCACACATTCCTTTGTTCCAGGAGTAGTTTAAAATGGTGGTTTGGACACTGGAAGGAAGGAAACCTAGTTGAGAATATGCTATAGTCGAGAAGCCAAAAGTATTTCTCTCTTTCTATAACTAACAGCAAGATCCAATCAAATCAGTGTAAAGCTCTTCAGGGAAACCTCAAAAGCAAGGCCCTTTCTACTTGAATTACTTATGAGAATAAAAGCTTGCTCTCTGTCCTAGTTTCTGAAAATTTAATCTTTTTTTGTGTTGTCAAGTGATTCTCTATGTCGTAGCTGGAGCAGGTTTCACCTTCTAGTATTCAAAACTGAATAAATAAAATGTGTTTTTTCTGATTTATACATTGTGAAATTTCTTCAGATCCTTTGCAATCCAAATTGTATATAAATATAAATAATTATGATTCCTTTTCCGTGGTACTAAGTAGTTTCTCATGTAAACCGAATTCTTCAATTACATTTTGAATAATTACTGCTTTCAAAAAAAAAAAAAAACCCGGAGGGAAATATGTTGTCTATATTTTTACTTCTAAGAGCAGTAAAATAAGAGTCCAACAACTTTTGGTCACTTATCCAACCCCAGTAAACAGATGCAGCCCAAAAGACCCATGTTGCTTCCAAATAGTAATAAGGATACTTGCTTTATTTTCTGTAAGAATGGCTAATTTATTAATATTTTCTGTGATGAAAACTACTCTTATTGGCACTGATGCAGAAGACTGAGTTGGACAATGCGAGAATGAAGCACTTTTGATAATCTGCCACTTGAAAACTGGCCTCTCTGCCTGAAAGGCTGTGCTATACTGTAGGTGGACTGGATAAAATCGACACGGTGCATTTGTTCACCAGCAGTTTTAAAACGAAGTTGTAGTTAAATTGCTTATCTTGTATAAAAAGGTTTCTCTAACGAGGCTGTTTCCCTTTGTAGAGTGGCTTTACCCCTTTGCACATCGCCGCGCACTACGGCAACGTCAACGTGGCGACGCTGCTGCTGAACCGGGGAGCTGCAGTCGACTTCACCGCAAGGGTACGGACTCAGTCCTTCGTCTTCTCACTTGTAAGGGCGTACAGCAATGGCAGTGCTGCTTTGTGCAACTCTTAGTCAAGAGTTGAGTGAAGTAAGGAGCAAAGTAATGCTCAAGTTCTCTTGGGAGCAAAGATGTCTTTTTCGCGGTAATTCTGAAAGGTTGTCTCCGTGCAATGCACCGGAGGCCTTGGGAGTTGTGTAGTGACCAGTATTCCCAGCTGGAGAAAGCAGGGAATACTGCTTGACCAGCTCCAGAAACCTGATATTCTCATGAAGGGTCAACTCACTTTGGCTTTGCTGTTTGTTAGACATTCTCTGGAAATAGATGTAGGATTGATTGGCTTTTTCAGTATTCAGTATTTACTATACCACTTTAATTTGGTGTTTTCACATAAAAACATATTTTGAAAACTGGAAGTAGGGTCTCTTGCCATTATATGAATACAACAATAAAAGTATGGATTAATCATGATTACTCCTTTATGGTAAACAACTGCAGAGCTACATCCTACAGCCTCTTGCTGTTGTACCTTACGTAGCTTGAAGTGAAAACCTCTGGTAACTCAATCCAGCTCCTGGGTCACAAGTTTACTGTTTAATTTTGCCAGACACACTTTGAATTACTTCAGGGTTCTGCCTTCCAGACTGACTCCCTGCTGTTTCCAATCTGGAGTAGCTGCTAATATTGCCTCTTGCCTCACCCAAAGTGTTTTCAAGGACTTTCAGCCTACACAGCCTACACAGCCTACTGCTTCTTTATTCTCTTGGCACTACACAAGAAGGTTCCTTTGTGTAGGAGTGACGCATTTGTGTCCTCTGTGTACGTTGCAGTGATTTAAATGCATCAGTGTTTTGTGACTATTGGCTCATTGGGACTCTGATACGTGTTTGTGTATTTGTCTGGCCCTGGGGCTGCAATGTTTGCTGCTTGGGCAGATGCGCTGCTTCCTTTATCCAAGGACCCCAAAACAATGGAGAAGGAATCTTGCTTAGGAAGGAATTACTAACTCTAGCTTATATGGTGTGTGCCTAGCTCTGATTCTCAAGTACATTCTCGTTTATTCTCTATGATGTGATGGTCTCATTTTTTGTGATCTGAACCTGAATTCACCCCCATTACACACCTTCAGATCCATCCAGCTCATTGTTTGTTCTTTTCATGGTGTAGAATGGAATCACCCCACTGCATGTGGCTTCCAAAAGGGGAAACACAAACATGGTGAAGCTCTTGTTGGATCGCGGAGGGCAGATCGATGCCAAAACCAGGGTGAGTCTTTCTATTCCCTGAATATGATATGGTCCCTTCTGGGGAATGGACTGGGATTTTTTCCTTGCTTGCTTTTGGGGTTTGTTTGGTTTTGTAGACTGTTTTCTATGTTATCAGACTAAAGAACAGCAGGTGTTGGAGACAGTAGGAGGCAGAAGTACTATTTCCTTTAGTCTCCTGTATAATCTGCCTACATCATACAAGAAAAAGCTGATTAAACAAATCTTTTTTAGGGAATAAGCCTGTTAGTTGGCCCAACTTTACATGACACAAGACCATGCATGATGCACAGCAATAGAAACGCAGGGTCTGGACTCAGCGAAGCCTTTCAGTCCCCTGACTCCTAAATGTCTGTGCCAGTCACAGTATGTCCCAGGAAACTGCTGCAGTGGGCTCAGTCCATTTTTCTTGGAGACCAGTACAAGGAAAGGTACCCTACTCAGTGCCGGCAGCCACTTGCCTCTTCCCCAGACAAACCATGGGATATTAATTAGGTAACTCTCACTGGCTTCCTCCTCCCAGTTGTTCTATTGAAATGTCACATCATCACTCTGCCCTTTATTTATGGGTGATTTCACAGACAGTCAGGGCAAAAGCAAAACCCATCATTTTATATGGGCAGGGTTAATTATTTCAAATGGGATTTTGGAGTCACCTGGGAAAACGTGGTCATTTATTCAGACTGAGCTGCACAGGGCTTCTTGGGAGTTGCTGTTTTTTAAACAGCTGGTCTGCAAAATTATATGTTCAAGTGATTGAGAGTGTTTTAGAACACAAAGTTTAGAGCTGGATGTGAGAGTTTTTGTTTAACAAGATAGGAAGGTAGGGGATATTGCAGTCAGCTACCCTTGGGGTTGATTCAACCTCTGCAGTTACTTGGATATTAATTACATCAACCATTTGTTGCTTCATAAGCTCTGAAGACTGTCATGATTCTTGTGAACTCTTTATGTGATTATGATTTTGATTTCTGATTATTTATGAAACAATGTCTTGCTATTTTTTTATTTTTTAAAAACTACTGCTGATGGAAAATGCTGCCTCTCATGCAGCTGTGCAGCAAAACATTCCTGTTCACATTTTCCACAATAAACACCTAGTATCTCATGGAAAAGGGGCCTGAAATGGTCCCTGCAGTCGGGATATTCCACATGCTCCTGAGCATGTCATACAGAAATAGTCTGTTTGGCCTCCGGAATGACAGTATTGAATTCACCTATTTCCTGTTCAGTATTTAGAAACTGTTTTAGACAAGTTGACACAGATGATTGTAAGGGATGTTTTGGGTTTTAAGAGGTCGGGGTGTCTTCCCTTCCCTGCTCGCCTGCAAAGGTTGATTCACGGTTGTGAACGAATCTGAGAGATCAGGATTTGCCCAGCATAGGTGGGAGGGGTTAATTTTAGAGTCTTCTCATTGTCTTGGCTCCCTGCCCTTTGTCAGCTGCTGCATTGGCTCAAAATGTCAGCACCAAGATATCCATGAAAACTCCTACAGGTACCTTAAGGCACACGTATCCCACTTGGCACAGGCTCCACAGCTTCCCCTCGCCATCACCTTCTGCCTCCTCCCTGCTCAAGGGCTCTTGGTGGTGGTTGGTGGTGTGCATTTCATGGTGGGAAGATTCCAGAGCTTTGGTTTTGCTGTCCATGTCTTTGTGTCAGCTGTTTATATTGTCTTGGTGTGTCTCTCTTTTCCCTGTGCTCTGTCCACACACCTTGAGTGCCTGGCTCGGGCTGCAAGTCCCTAGGGTGTGGAGGAGGCAGGGGAAGTGTTGCATGTGCTTTGTCCATGGAAGGACAGACCCTGCCTGCCCCACCGCGGTACTAACACACCTTACCTTGCCTGCCCATGCTGCCTTCTTCCAGCAGCTCACAATCACTGGGAAACAGGGGAATTAAATATACTAGGATGTTCCACTGCCAAGTTCTTGTTCTCCATACCACATCAAAATAAGCTCTTTAGTTAAAAAAGTCCTCACTGCTTTCATTGCGTTTATTTTTAACTTGCTTTGTTACATGACATCTGATGCTGCATAAATTAAGATGCAAAAACTTATTTTAGCGGATTGCAGATGAGCTTCAGTACTTCAGTTTTGCAAAGTTAATCTGTGAAAGCTTTCTATGTTTGAAAATGTTCCTTTGGAATGATTCTTCAGGAGCCCTTGTGTTGCCTAAAAATAAAAATTAAAATATGTGTTCTTCAAAGGGAGCAAATGATGTGCGTGTCCTGCTGTTCCATAGTTAATGTGGCATGTCGGAGGGAAGCCCTGCTTTCCGCAGGAATTAGTATTTTTATTTTCTATACATTTCATAATGCATTTGCTGAAACATTATGGCATTTCCCACAAGGCCATATAGGTGTAGAATTGCTAGTAAATCTCCTTGACACAATTGCAAATTTTAAAATAATATTTTACTTAATTTTTTGGCAAGCTCTACGTTTTTTTTCCCCTCAACTAACTGCTAACTAAGTTTTTAAAATGTGAAATTTAATTTCTCTTGTATATTGTATCCAAACCAGAAATGGAAACTCCATTTTCAACTATAATAATAGGATACTTTTATTACTACTATCCATTAGAGATAGTATTATAGTATTATATAATAATAGTACATCTTCCTTAACAATAGATAATTATTATATGATAATAAAATATTAAAATACTATTATTTTAAGAAATATTATTATGTAATATCTGGTATGTGTTTTTCAACTTCCATTTACATACAAGCCTTACTTTGAGTTTTGTCCACTAAGTGATTAATGGGTAAAATTTCCTATACTAAAATATTTCATATTCAGAATCTTACTCAAACCTATATTCTCTATGCATTTACAGGAGAACTTCAATGACATAATTTTATTTAAAATTTTAATATTTGGCTCAAATTCTGACCCGTTCAACTTCCGATGGTAGATCAGTGCAGTTGGGGGTCAGAAGAGTTGTGCAGAAACTTGTTCTCTGAAAGACGGTGGAAAGTTTAATTTATGATTAATTTGATGTCAGGTGATCAAGGGTAGCATGGCAATTAGCAGTTTTTGCTTTGAGGAAATAAAAACATTTACAGCTTTCCTGAGACACACTAAGGATTGTTACAGGGACAATTATTGTAAGCATTTAAAAGCAATTTTAGCATGGCCAAAACTGTTAAAAAAGCATCCTCATATAATGGAATAACAACAGTACAGACAATCAGGATACTGAAATATTACTGACTATTACAGGAATATTCTTTCTGAATGCAGTATTTGTCATGCCTCTATTTTCATCATCTCCCTCTATAGATTGTATGGGGCAAAAAAAAGAATAATAATATGAGGCTTTTTAGGTTCTGCATGCTTTTTTACTTGTAAAATACGGTGTTATTCACAGGCTTTTATCACCTTGCTGGAATTTCCATTTCTGTGGGAGTATGCAAACACCCTTCAAAGGGGGGAGGAACACTTTCACCTGTCTCAGCCACTGAAGTTGTCACACATTTTGAGCTCTTTCTATTCAATCTTGCCAACATTGAAATTAGATTTTTCTTGCGCTGGGACTTTTCTTTAGACTCCTCTTGCAGGCTTTCACCCAGAATATTTACAATTGAAAAAAATCCGTGGAATGAAACAGAGCATCTACTCTTGGAAGGGAAAGCTTATTGTGTGGGAACGTAAGCATGTTGTGTGCCCAGAGCGTGGCAGCTGGAGCTGGAGCAGGGATAGTCGTCGGAATGGTGGGAGAGAGTTTGATGCACCATTTGGGTTGGAAAACGGCCACAGAAAGAAAGGAGGCTCAGCTGGAGCTCAGAGAAGTGGCAGGTCAGGCATGGAGATGAATAATACCAATGGGAAAACAAAAGGAAGGAAACTGTGGGCGGCAGAACTCAGATTTGTTTGGCTTGGTGTGTTTTGGGTTGTTCTTTTTTTTTGTGGGAAATGTGCTTCAGACACCCCTTAGCGCTCGTTCTGGAAACCCATTGAGATTTATTTGTAGTAATAGCTCCTTTTGTGGATCTGCATCCTGACAAAATAGGCAGGGCTCTGCTATTTCCACCTGGGAGTGGCAACCACTGTAGCAGGATGCTGGCCCTGCTGTGGCACTGTGCTCTGTACAGTGTTTTGTCCTGCAGTAATGCTGCTGTGACATGTTCTCCTCATCTTCACACATGCACAGAGCACTAATAATTCATTGGCAGCTTTCACTGTTCGTAAAGCCATGTCAGATTATAAATATCTAATCACAACGCAGATATTTCCTATAAAAAATTCAGTGGCTTCATATATTGTTTACAAGGGAGTGGGAAGGGGTGTTGTATGGATTGTCTAAGCAAGTTATATAGATAATGACTATCATTTAGAGTTTATGTTACATTCTTAACATAATAATGTTTATGTTACTTATGTTAAGATAGTAACACTTATGTTACTATCTTAATACTCAAGCAAGTACATGGCATATTTTTTGCTGTATTTTTTAAGTTTGTACGTTGAATGGCAGACCTGGAGGAATACTTTACAGCATGTTTAATTATGCCAAGATCTTAGAGCAAGAGGGAGAATCACCTCGTTCATTTTTAAAGAGACGAGTTTTAGTTGTAATGAAAAATGAACAAATTAAAAGCCCTTTATTTGTCAAGAAAATTTAGACAATTTTGCATGGTTGCCATATGGAATACTAAAATTTTAATCCACCCTTACAATAATGAGAACATGCAGCTGCAGTTTAGACTAATTCTTTGATAATTTGGCCTTTGACGTTCATGTCTATGATGAGTTTTTCGTTGAATGAGCACTGAATGTGAGCAACTGTCCTGTGAAGGTGCTGCCCACATCATTTCCCATTAAAAATCCCTCATGAGCACAGCTTCTTTTTGTCTCAGTGTCTCTGGTAAGCCGAAGGAAAGCATTTGTGAAATGACCCATTAATCCATCTTTCTAAGCCCCACAGTTAGGAGTCATGCACAGATTTCAGAATTGATTTTGAGGGTTAAAAAGTGACCAGTGATTGATTTTCAAGGAAAAAAAGGCACAAGTTTGCCTTATATTTTGAGAACCATTTAAGAGGGAATTAGGATTGATGGAATCTCCTGGCTTCCCTACACACAGAGGGGATTGTATTGTCATTTCTGATGGTGACCCAGCTGTTGGTTACATCTCAGAGCGTGAGTTAGGAGAGTACCACGTATGGGAACAGCAGAAAACCAGGTGTGGGGTGTCACTTGGGAGATAAAAACATTTAATTCTTCATTCCATACCATCTGGGACAAGGAGATAAATGTTGAACTTCTTTAAACATAAAATTGCTGCATTTCTTGTCTTCTGGCATGGCAGCCTTTGTGTTTATGGCATATCCATTATCTGTGCTTCAAAGTCTGTGCCCCTTTGTGACCCAGTGTTGTATGTCCTGTCAAATGATGTGCTCCATGTTTTGGTCACTGGATGTTCTTCAGTTAGCAAAGGAATGATTAAAAAAGTACTTAGGCAAACTCCTGGAGTCGATTTGAGAGCACTGAGGCTCATTGCAAATAGATAATGGTGCGAAAAAGGATTAACTTGGTACACCTATGTCTCTTCATGTTGGCTTGTACTCATTGTTTTCTTCTACCACAACAACTTTCTCTTTGCAATTTCCCTCATCTCTGAATAAAACATATAAGTGAAAGAATTTAAAGTATTAAATAATACAATAATTTCAATATATACGTGCTATTTTCCGCAGAGAAAGAGGAAAGGGAAGAGGGTTCTGTGGGAAGTCCTCAAAGCAGGATAGAATAGGATAGGTAGCAAATTTCTAGCTCTGCTTTTAAAGGGAATGGTAGATAAGAACAACGAAGAAATAATGGTTTTAAGTTATTTAGTTCTTACTTTTGTTTTAGCCAGACTTTCTTGTGGAGTTGATGTGCTTCTTAACTTGTATTTTTATTCTCTTTCTCCCTCTCGGGATTTGTCCTGCTTTTTTTCAAGGATTCACACAATTCTCCTTTTTTTCTTGCTGTTTTATGAAGTAGAATAACATCAAAGCCACCACGCAGATAGGGAAAATGAACCTCCCACATTGATTAAAAATGTAGAGCACAAGAGGTCAGAAACTGGAAAGAAATACCACATAAATACCTTCCCTGAAAGGGCATTTGGGATATATTCTCACCTTAGTAATGCCAGTGGGAATTATCTGTATGAATCCCTCTGGCAACGAGGTGATAATATACCTCAGTTGTTCATAAAAAGACTTGGTTTAGAGGACTCTGAAGTTTCAGTGCATAAAAACCCCAAGTAAAGTAGTTACACCCAGTTCTTCACACCGACCCATCTGCCAGGTGCTGAAAGCCCTGAGTTCTGTTTTTGGGTTTGATCTTGCATCTGTTGAATTTCATGGCAAAGCTTCCGTGGGATTTAGGGATGCCTCTGAGATAGTGAGCACCAAGGCACACCTAACCCCCATCACATGTGTCTCAAAAGCCTCTGGGTAAAGTAGGTAAGTAAGGGAGAAAAATGCCTCCTGCAGACTTCAGTGCCCCGCTTTGTGGCACTCGGAAAGGGGCTCTGTGCTTTGGAAACTGGGCATGAGGGAGGCTCTGCTTCTTGGAATTACCTTTTGTAGAGTGGTACAGGGCTGTGTTTGCCAAAATGAGGTTGCAATTGCAATGGTACTGTGTAGTCTAGAGCTACTTTTAATTTAAAAGTGTTAGTAGTATAAGTGAAAATCTAGGGATGTAGTTTTCTTCCAAACCCCAGCAAGGTAAACTGTCCATCTGTGTATGAAGCAGGGTCCCTAACTCATAATAGATGTCATGGTTTTGTAGTTTTGCTACTTTTTTAGTCTCTGAATAACTCAGACCAGTATATTCTCCTTTTAATCATTGTTACTGAATTCCTCAGTGAGCTCCTTAGAACAGTAGCATCGATGTCATCCAAGATGAGCAGCGTGTCTCAAAGGGAGGTGGCTTTTTTTGTGATTAAAAACTATTCCCATTTCATCTTCGTAAAGCCACCTCTTTTGAGAGAGTGTTGATGACATCTCTGAGTGCATGCTTGAACAATACTGAGGGCTAATGAGATGAGAACTTGGCTTTCCATATCCTACATGTTACCTTTTTTCTGTCATTCAGCACAACCGTTTTCCTTGCCTCATATTTACTCTTATTTTTCTGCATAAAGTCCAAACTGTACAAGAACTATCTAGAATTCATTCTCCTATCCAAATATTTCATCTTTTGCTGAACCACTGCTGTGTTCATTACTAGTGGCCTGAGCAAGTGTTTTGGTACAGAATGATGTTCTGCAATGGAAAAAAGTATTGTGGAGTTGGTGGTCTCACAGCAATTTTAGCAAAGAATTATTAGCTCTCTGTTAACTCCTCAGAAATGAAAGATTTGGTTCTGTTTGTTTCTCTCTTTTCCTCTTGTTTTAAAATCATCTTTGTCCTGATGCCTGTTTAAAAGCAAAAGAAAATTCTAGAGCAAATTTTCTAGTATGAACATTTCTTATTTCATCCCTACATCAAAAGCAATCCAAAGGACAAGGGTTGATTTATGAAGCATCCTCGGCCCAGCAGGCGTTACCCAGGGAGGGGCAATGCAGTCTCAAAGCCGTGCAGTGGAGAGGGAGGGGAGGAGGCAGTGCATCCTCACTTCATCCTCTTTGCTAAGCGATTTCAGCACACAACGGGCTTCCTCTCTCAAACAGTAAACTGAAAGTGTCCTTTAGTGGTGCAGGGAAGAACAGGGATGAACCTTCATGTTGTGGAGCCAGCTTCAGTTAGGAGTAAAAAGAGCTCTTTCACACGTGTGTGGGGCTGCATTCCCTGAAGGTTGTTCCCCAGAGTGCCAGGACGGGCAGTTGGGGATGTGCTCATTTGTTTTCCTTCCTTTCACTTTAAGGATGGGCTCACCCCACTGCACTGTGCCGCAAGAAGTGGCCACGACCAGGTTGTGGAGCTGCTCCTGGAGCGAGGCGCCCCGCTGCTCGCACGGACCAAGGTGCGTGTGTGCCCTGTTACACCGTGTGAACACCTCTGTGTAACTTTCACGGAATTTTCAGTGTCACTGAAAGGACAAGGAGGAAGACAGGAACATATCTGTCCTCCCAAAGGAGATGTATTAATGGGTAGAATGATCCAAAATAAGGTTTTCTTACATAATTGGGGACTATCCTTTCCAAATATATGAAAAGTATACACTTCTCTAATATCAGACTAAACCCATGATATGGAGTGCTGCTGCCAGCACTTCACTTGTGTTCCTTCCTGAGACTGTAGAACACAGTGATGGGAAAACTGGATCAGTCACTCCTGAGAGCTGATTCCTAGTACGTATTTTCTGATCCTTCAAGTAAGATAACAAGGACAACGTCTCCTAATTGTTTTTATGGACTATTTCAGACTTGGAAGATTATTTCAGTGTGTTCTTACTCATATCTGGAAAACACACATCTGAAATTAATGCATTTCCTACAAGTTCTGTCCTTTCAGTGAAAATACTGAGAGGAAGACACTCGTGTAATAGCAAAGCCCACTGAGCAGCACCTCACGACAACAAATGTCTTTCTTTTGTGCCACACTCTAAGTGGGACTTACTAGAAGTTCCTGTTCTGTTTTCCTTTGCCACAGAACGGACTCTCTCCACTTCACATGGCAGCCCAGGGGGACCACGTGGAATGTGTCAAGCACCTGCTGCAGCACAAGGCTCCCGTGGATGATGTGACACTGGACTACCTGACCGCCCTGCACGTGGCCGCTCACTGCGGCCACTACCGTGTCACCAAACTCCTGCTGGACAAGAGAGCCAACCCCAACGCCCGTGCCCTGGTAAACCTGTCCCACCTGTGTTGTGTAACAAAGCTGTCCAGTAGCTCTTACCAGGAAAGCTAACTGAAAACTTATTAAACTCCACAGCCTTAAATAGGTGCAGTAGCCACAGGGGTTGTCACACCTGCTGGTTACCGGTGCTGTGCCATGAGGCCTGGTCATGGAACACATCCCATGGCAAGTGGCTGTAGTGTCAGGTCTGGAAGCTCTGCAGAGTTCCTAAAATCAGAGCTGGTTCTAGCTGATGTTGATGTATGCATTGGTGTTTTACTGAACTAATGGTTCAGTTTTTCATACCGTGTGATGGAATACACAAATGATTTCTGAGCTTTCAACTGAATCAGTAAGTTAAATGGCATAGGGAAAATATATTAAAAAGCTAATACTTCTACAGTTATCAAATTATGACATTTTCCTCTGTTAGGTGCCATTTTTCTTCCTTTTAAAAAAACAGTTCTTATGCTTACAGGACACCAGGTATGATTCCTTTCACTCACTGATCAGACCATTGCCCTTAACAGAGAAAAAAACATCACATTTGGCTCTGGGAACATTTCAGGAGTGTTTAACCTATCCAAAGCCAGACAAGATTCCAATTTTCTCTAATGGGAACTGTTAGCTGGATGGGAGTTCAAGTACCGATATATTACACTCTATTGGGGAAAGAAAGAGTCTGTGAACATTTGAGATGCTTCTGCGTGGCCAGAGTTCTGCCATTGCCTGCTGTACTGGGGGCCTCCACAGAACTTCTACTGCAGGGCATTCAGATGCCTTCCGCAGCTTCCCGCCCACAGGAGGACCCAGTGTTTTTCCGTGTAGGCTCTCCTTATCCTTTACTTCCTTGGAACTGACACCATTTGCTTGTGCTCTCTCATTTTTCTTGGCCTTTGCACACTCCCAATTCTGTAACCACTCTTGCTTCCTCTGCTTATGCTTTCTTTGCTTTGTCTTTCTCTGTATCATGTTCACCTGGCTGATCTTTTTTGACACTGTTTTCATCCTTTCTTGTTTTTCTTGCCAGTCTTCTGATTATCTCCATCTGTACTTTCCTCAGCTACCCACACATACCCCCCACATCTTCTCTTTCCTTCCATGACCAGAAATCTATTTTTTGTTCCCCTCCCTGTGAAACATCTGAAACAAGAGGAGAACACCCTCAGGCCGCTGTCTCTCTGCTCTCTTCCCACCAAACTGTTTTTCTCTCCCCCCCCTCTCATTTTCTCTCTCACATCAGGGACTTGTCGCCTCTGGCTTGTTGATAGTGTTTAATATATTAAATGAAGCTCATCATTTCTGTTAGTGATACATTTTTTTCCTGCCTTCTCCTCTCCCCCATCAAACTGTTCCTGACTTAAATAGAAGTAGCAAAATTAAATCAACTGAGGCAGTAAAATTCAGTGAAAAATATGGGAACTTCTGAAACAGTAAAACTCCCATTGAAATATATTGAGAGATGTTGTGCGGGAGGTAAAATATCAAATGGTTTTGATTCCTTCTTTAGAAATTCAACAGAGTCCTGTGATGGAATAAATATTACAAAGAACTCATTTTCAGCTACATTAAAAAAAAATTGTTAATGTTTGCAAAATGCTTTGGGGATACAAGCACTATGTGGGTTCTTAGCTCTTTCAAAGTGTATATGCTTTAAAGCATCTTCAAATCAACTAGTAATTAACATTTCCCTTAACAGAAGCAGCCTGTAGAATAATCTGTCACGTGATTCTGTCTTCCTATGAGCTAAGATTTCACTGTGGGGTTCTGCTCACTGCTGGTTGATTGTTTAGCAATACTTATCCTCTTCATTAGAAAACATAGCAATTTTTCAACATGATCTAAAAAATGTTACCTGTGCTTTTCACTAAAATGCTCACGTTTGATGAGTAATGTGTTTGTTTATCTTCAGGCACACACTTAACCTGCATTAACTGTCATCAGTTTATCATGACACCCTAGCTGAAGGGGTGGTTCTTTCTTTAAGGTACCTCAATGCACACACACACTCAAGCATGAATATTACACCTTAAGCTGATTTATAAGTATAAAGATACACACACACACAGATGCTTAGATTACAAGTAAAAAGACAAAATAAGGTGGAATCTGGAAGTACTCTCTTTCTCAGTTTAAGTGGCTTTAAACTGAAAGAGAGTAGATTTAGGTTAGATATTAGAGAAATTCTTCCCTCTGAGGGTGGTGAGGCCCTGGCACAGGTTGTCCAGAGAAGCTGTGACTGCCCCATCCCTGGAAGTGTCCAAGGCCAGGCTGGACGGGGGTTGGAGCAGCCTAGTCTACTGGAAGGTGTCCCTGTCTGTGGTAGGAGGTGGAACGAGATGGGCCTTAAGGTCCGTTCCAACCCAAACCTTCTGTGATTCCTTGATTCTCTTAGAGAGGTATAGAAAATGCTTTATAAAGGCACTGATTCCAAAGTGATCACTTTAATTTCTCATATTTCCCTTGTGTTAGGCAATCTTGGGAACCACTGTAAGTCCTCTTAACAGGCATGTGTGCAGCCTCGGGAACCACATGCAAACACACACACACACATACACACACACACTTAGAAGTCAGGACAGGCTGTGTTTGGGTTTTGGACGTGGAAGTTCAGTTTCTCTCCACTGCCTGAGAAGAAAGCGGCAGCACTGCTTTGTTCTGCTTCAGATACTGGGAGGTGTCTGTAATTCTTAACTGTTGTGCTTAAAGAACAGTTGCTTCTGGTAACCTAACCCTTGTGCTCCCAGCATGGAGCTGTGTGGGAAGTGTAGCTGCATGTTTTTACTAACATGACTGTCTTTTGCACAGAATGGTTTTACTCCACTGCACATTGCCTGCAAGAAAAATCGCATCAAAGTCATGGAACTCCTGGTGAAATATGGGGCTTCAATCCAGGCTATAACAGAGGTAGCAAAATGTTTCATGTCCTGAAGAAACATTCCTTCTCTCTCTCCTCTTTTGCCTCCTTTTTTCTCTCTCTCCTGTCACTTTACTTGTGTTTTATTTAAACGAAGAAGCCCGTCCCTCCAGCCGTGCAGAGGAGTAAAACTGCTCTTGCTTTGTTTCGCAGTCGGGCCTCACACCAATACACGTGGCTGCCTTTATGGGCCACTTGAACATAGTCCTCCTCCTGCTGCAGAACGGAGCCTCTCCCGATGTCACTAACATTGTGAGTATGGCTTTCACTGGAACCATCTGATCAGGACCCCCAAAACATCTCTGGCCTACCATGTAGCTCAACCAAAGGTCACATTTTAATGATGCTTTATGACTTTATTGAATTTTAGGACAAATTATTGTAGCACTTTTAGAGAAGAGGGGAATAGTGGTGGCTGTATAAGTCATTATAAGCCATGTCTGGTTTCGTGTATTCTACAACAATGCTTGAGGAGGTAAAGTTTTCCTTAGAAACAGACAAAGCTCACCAAAAACATCCAAAACGGAGTATAAGCCAAATCCCACAAAGTCTGTGTTTCCGTTCTGAAGGATGAAATGCAAGTCCAAATGGCTCAAATTTCTGCCTGTGTAACTTCACTGGCTGCCATGAAATTGTGTAATACCTGTCAGTGAAAGAGTATAAAATGCTTAAACCCCAACAATTAAATAAGAAGCAAAACTGGGAAACTCAAGATGTTCCTCTTAGGCAGGAAATTCCAGGAACTGGTGATTAAATCTGGAAAATGTGACCTTTGGGAGGTAACACAAAATGCAGAACCTGACTTACCATAGAAATCGGTGTTTGTATACCTACATCTTGGTTACCAAGACAAATAACAATAAAAAGAACATAATCATTTTCTGAGATGTATTTCATAAGATACGTTACTGTTTGAATTTGTCAGTATAAACAAATATTCAACTGCGGACCACCTGTACTTTGAAAGCAGCTTTTTATAGTACATAAGGTTATAGGTAAGTGTTCCCAACCACAAAAACAACAAAAATTTGGTAATCCAGGTACACTGGACTCCTTAGTTTTTTTCAGTTACAAAAATCTTGCATGGAACCTAGTAAAATTGTTGAGCACACGGAATTGTTTATGTGAACCACTAAACCAAATTTGCCATACTTTTTTATAGAAGCAATCTTTATATAAGAACTTTATTGATGATATGAAAACCAATACGAAATTCTTGTGGAAGCAATTAAAAGCATTGTGTTACCAGACATTTGTGTGCAAAGTTTAACACTTTACAATTTCTGCTGCACAGGTGTCTTGGCTTTCACTTGGTAAGCTGAGGTTCCCTGTTGAATTACTATTTCCAAAAACTAAATTGCTTTGCTAATTCAAGCACAAAAGGGTCACTGTAGAAATTCGATCTCTAGAGTGTTTTTCGTGTTTTAAACAGCTCATTCTTCACTTAATAAACTTTATAGCTGAAATTATTAAGATTTGTAGCTAGGGCTGTGGGATTTTGTTTGTTATCTACTTACTAATCACAGCTGGAAATACAATGTTATTTAAAAATGACAAAGTAAATCAACTCTTGGTTAAAAGGGTTTGATGTAATTAGAAGTTCCTAATAGCAGGCAAGCTCAGGGTGCTTCTTTCCCTACATCTAGTGCAAGGACAAGAAGACATGATTCACAATTCTGATGTAAAAAGTCTTGACCAGAGTGTTCCTTTTGGCAGTTGCGGTTTAATTAAGAGTTGAAGGGATAAAGGCCTTACAACAGAATATTCTCCAGCTCTAGCAAAGAAAAATGAACAATTAACACAAAGAAATGGTCGATCCTGCTGTGTTCTCATGACATAACAGATAAATAAAGCTCCTGGTTGTGGAGCTGTCTCAGGACATGATGTACCAGATACTGATGGGCTGTGCAGGGACTGTTTCAGTCCACTGCGGGACACAGCAATAAAAGAACAGAGCCAAATTAAACTAGGAATGCCATCCTCAGGGAATACTCATTTTCAATGTTTCTTTGAAAACCTATGCAAAAAGTAAATGCTTTGAATATTCCTGATTTGAAAGTCCCTATCACTCCATTAAGCTTTCTAAAATTTCATATTCTCCTTCAAATTCTGTGGGCTACAAAAGGCTTGAAACAAGATCGATTCCATAGCCTGGAGGCAGAGCCACACTACTGAGCACAGATTTTACACATTTCATGTGCTGGCTCAGTTGTGCTCAGCCATTGCAAGGCCTCTTAATGCTGCCAGCTCCACACGGTGTGCAGTAACGGACCATCTGGAAAAATATCCCCTTGCATCTTGAGGATCCTGTGCCTTGCAATCCCTAGAGAGAGACAGGGTCAGTGTGCTCTTACCTCCCGTGCAGCACACGAGCTGACGCCCTGTTACATAGAAAGCTGAGGGACACATGTGACCAGGGCAAGTCTATATGGCAGAATTTTCCCAAGCCAGGATTGTCACTCTAACCCTCTGTAGCTGAGATTATGTTTGTCTGGGATCGCCCAGTTTGCAAACCAAGGCGTTCCCAGGCACAGCACATGTATTCACACCCCATCCTGGGGCTGGAGCCAGAGTCTCAGCTGGCAGAAAGATGGGGCTCAGCACAAGCTGCCATGGGTGGGATTGACACCATTAAAGCTCTTCCTTCATGGAGCTTTAGGACACTGAAATGCTTTTGCTTTCTCACAGCGTGGAGAAACTGCATTGCACATGGCGGCACGCGCCGGGCAGGTGGAAGTGGTTCGCTGCCTCCTGAGGAACGGGGCTCTGGTCGATGCCCGAGCCAGGGTAGGTGTTCTGCTTGCAATGTTTGTGCTTCCTCTTACTCAAAACCCTGACTGAAGCAGAGGAGTTCAGGCAATCGCGCACCACCTCCCTCTCCTCCGTTACTGCCATTTTTTCTGTTATCGCTTCCTATGATTCTGCAAGACAAATGCACAGAAAGATCCATGGGGACCAAGGCGAGTATTGCGTTTGGGGTGGTTCCGCCCGTGCTAATGGCCCACTCGATTTGAGTTGTAGGAAGAACAGACCCCACTGCACATCGCCTCTCGCCTGGGCAAGACGGAGATCGTGCAGCTGCTGCTGCAGCACATGGCCCACCCCGACGCCGCCACCACCAACGGCTACACCCCGCTGCACATCTCCGCCCGCGAGGGCCAGCTCGACGTCGCCTCCGTGCTCCTCGAGGCGGGCGCCTCCCACTCCATGTCCACCAAGGTAAGGCAAAATGCCTCACGTCTCTATGCCAGTAGCGCAGGAGGAGGTCTGTTCTGTGAGGAGTGTGCTTTCGCGCTGAGAAAGTGCGGTAGTTTGGGCCTTACGTTTTGTTCTTATTTAATCGGCCACAATGCAATAGACTGGAGTAATGTATCATAAGTTAATCACATTTCAACTTATTTTGCTGTCAGCTGAAATTGGGTGTGGTTCCCGCTGAAGCCAAATGCAGATCTTGATAAATACACGGTCCCAGTAGGTTTAAAATATCCTTCTTTCTCTCTTTCCCTTTGTCTTATGGGCAGGACTTTTTTGGGCAAAATTTCCAAAAAAGAAAAGGGGATGGCAATGACACATTTTTTATGAACAGACCTCCTTTTATTCGTCAATGTCTTGTTTACTTAAATAGTAAAATAATTCTGCTCTGTGCTAGCTGAAAGGAATGTTCCTAAAACATACAAGTCAGCATCTGTCCAGTTGCATCGAATGCTGAATCTATTGTCAGTGGTTCTATGGATGAGGTGTCATGTGACATAGCAGGCCATTTTGTCTGGGGTTAGGAAAGAAATACTCTCCAGAATCACTAGTGGGGTTTTTAGACAAAAATGGTACCAATTGATTCCTGAGATGAACATGTAAGAAAATAGATAGCTGTGAAAAGAATTATATACCAAGATATCTTTGCCAAATTTAAAGCATGTGATAAGTGAGAATCACGTAATTCTCACTATTTATAAAAGTACCCTTGGTTTTACGGCTGGAGCTTAAAACATGTTTATGAACAACGGAGAGTCTTCTAGTCTTTAGAAGACTAAACCAGCAATTTTCAAATTATGATCCACGGATTACTGCGAGAGCTTGCTGTTCTCCTTTTATCCAGCTGTTAAATCACATTAGAACGGCTAAAAATACACTAAATACTTTCCTAATTTCCCATATTGCTTGATGGCAATTAGTATTGCAGGAACATTCTATAATTATGAATAGGAGAAGATGAAGCCCATTAGATAATATCTCTACAGACCTGTGATTCATGAACTGAAAATGTTTGCGACTCTCCAGTATAAACTCTTTCTGAGGTGGGATTAATGGAACTAAATGATAATGATAATAAACGTTAAACATCACTAATGTGCCAGGCAAATAGGTCATTGCAGCGTCCCAAAATTACTGTCAGGCAGCAGTGCAGGCTGCCACCTACTGTCGTACGTCCATGAGTTTTCCTTACCAATTTTTACATTAAAACAGGCAAAGAGAAGGGCTTTTGTTAGCTGCAGCAGAACTTTGTGACTGTGTGAATACACGAATCCAAGTACAAATAATTTTTCAACAAACCCTAACAGAGGAATATGAAGTTTGGAATTTTTCTCGATGAACTTAGTCGTTTCATTGTTACTGGCAACGATTGATGCAGAAAATATTTCTAAAGCTGTCATCATGGAACAAAAAAAGGTGCAGCTGGTTTGGGGTGTAGATCTGAAGAAGTGCCTTCGTTGCCCCCACGCAGTGTGTGTTGCTAGTACAGTCTGTGTCAAATAAAATGTCTGCCAGCCTGACAGCACGTACACAGGGAAGAATAATAAAAGAGAAAGCATTTTCTTGTGTTTCATACTTCTCAAAGTGCTTTCGAGAGAGGCTGCTCTTTCTAGGTTTAGCTATCGGTTCTGAGGTTGACGACTAATACATAGTTTTTAGGAGAGAGATGTCAGCGTGACCTTTAAGGCAAACATCTGTGTTCTATCTCCTGGAATTTTTCAGAAGGGATTCACACCGTTGCATGTGGCAGCCAAATATGGGAGCCTGGAAGTGGCAAAGCTCCTGCTGCAGCGTCGTGCCTGTCCCGATTCCGCTGGCAAGGTACAGCTGGGGAAGAAAACAAGTCGGCAGTGTGTTGGATTCTTCCTTAAGGAAGAACTGTATGAAATATGCACGCCAAGAAGGCTGCAGCTGCTTTTGCACGGGGACTGTGGCTTTGTTGGGGTCGTGTCACCCCCAGGGTGAGGGCTGTGTGCCTCTACCCAGCGTGTTGGGTTTGGGTCCACGGCAGGAGGGTGCACGGCAGCTCTGAGGGCAGGTGTGTGTCTGTGGCTCAGGAAGCACCGGTTCCATCAAGAGGTCTGAATTCCCAATGGATAAACACAGGAGCGCAAAGCCCAGGTTTCCCCTGGTGCGGCGTGATGGAAGCCTGTGGCTGCCACCCTGCTTCTCCTGGTCCGCTGCTTCTCCCCGTAACAGCCGGCTGCCCGCCATGACCTTGCCGTCCATCCCCACTGCCCCCACCCCCGGGCCCGCCGCC